>WNWU01000018.1:4301332-4346771 GCA_012654045.1 Ptyas mucosa
CACAAGCCTTAAAGCTGCCAAGTTTGGGAACCCCTGCCCTAACCCATAATAAGTAGTTAGAGGCAATCACTGGTTGTTAGTGTTATTAGTTTCCTCAACTTTTTAATGGGGTATGGGAATTTACAATTTTTCTCTTATAAAGCCAAACTTAACCTATATTGATTGCGGAGGTATATAAATACAAATTGGCCATATTGGCTGAGGCTGATGGGAGCTGATTTTTGGAGGTCACCAAAGTTTTAAAAATATTATTTTTCTTGTAGCTAATATATTATGCTGGTCCAATTAAATGTTTTCTTCTGTCTTAGAGCTGGTGCCCATATGTCCATTACAAAAGTAGGCTAAAATTCACAGGAAACCAGGACCGTGAACTAACCTAAATGAGAATAGCAGAAAGAATTAAAAGAAACCATTGAAAAAATTAGATATAAAAATAGCAGTAGCGCCTCATGACTTACCTAAAAAGAAGGAATATTCAAAGAATTTTCAAGTTAACTGAAGGCTTGCAGTAAGTATCTGTTTGTGTGCAGGTATGTGAGGGAGAAGACACATCATTCTGCACTTGTCTGAGATGTGAATGTGTGAACATGCAGCAATCACCATGTTTGCAGTTCCCATCCTCCAGCAACCCTCTAAGGCACAAAGCAAGATGGGCTGAACTCCTGGGTCATAGGAATCATCAGGCTGGTTCATATGGTCTCAATCCCTAAGCTTGTCATGTTGAACTTCAAGATCTGAAAGAGAGTGTTGATGTAGTTGACTTGATTGTCTGATGCAGAGAATGCTTAAGATCAAGCTGATGCTGCAGTACTGAGGATAAAAAAAACAGAATCAGTGTTCATGAATTCAGATAAACACAATAGGTTGAACTTGAGTCAAGACCTGAACTTGCAACAATGTTTTATACCTGGTAACAATTATTTTCAGAAGCAGAAATATAATAAGATATTGGGAGAAAGAGAATCATTTTCTCATTTAATGAATACTAATAGCCTAATTTTTAGGGACACCATTGGTAAGGGAATAGATATTCTCAGCATGGAAAACACCAGTCCCTTTGGAACATATCTTTCATTGTTGGTTATTGTTCTGTCTTTGTTACCTTATCCTACTCTAAAACCATTTGAATGCTTTTATTCAAACAATGGATGATAGAAGCTGCAGCCTTATTCAGTTCTATGTATGCCAAATGGGCATTAAGTGGCTGTCGATAAAAGAACAGTAGAAATGGATCATACTGTGTTTAATTTGCTCCACACAGTGTTCTTCAGAGTTCAGAGAACATGTGAAATTATTACTGCAATGCTAAGATCATGAAAACAGCAAGCCTGCAGAGAGAGCACCTTCTCATATGCAGATGGCAGCAACCATGTTGGTTAGGAACCCATGCCCAACAAATGGCATTTGATTCCCACTCCAAAAATCTGTGCCACCATGGATCTAAAAGTCTAAGAACTCCCCATCTTTGATGTAAAGACAATCGTAGCACCCACTGTAAATTTTTGGAATGCGTGATACTTACCCCAAACAAATTGCTTACAGGTTATGTGGCAGCATTGAAGCTTCTGGCCTAATATGGCTTCCAAGGCTGACAGGGAGTTGGGGGTTTTCTGGACTGCTGACATTATGTTTATTATGTGAGATTTGGCATATGTACTTATTTCCCCTTTTTCTCCTATGGCAGACTTAAACACAGCCTATCAATCCCTTTTTTAGGGTACTCAGTCAGTATGTCACCCTTGCAAAGATCAGACACTTCAGCAATGTATTATCTATCTTCATGCATTAGGATTAATAATCATGTGGAATTTTCTTCTATAACAGTGATGTGATTTCTCTTGGTAGCATCAGAGACCATATGCAAGAGGAGTCAGTACATTGCCATACATACAGCTGAACTACTTCTAGAATACCAGTTCCTACAGGGAATATGTGACTTAGGATTTACATTTCAAGAACTCTAATCCTTGCAGAATCTACTTTAGTTGCCCTTCTTGGGTCCTCTCAACTCTCCTCAATGACTAATGAAGGAGCTACCATTTTTACTTAAATACTACAGTACCTAAGGTCATAGTTGTTGAGGATAATGAGAGAAATAGCAGGGGAAATGGAATAATTAGTAGGTACATCTACTAATTTCAGTAGATGAAAGGTAGGTCCTTCTCAGGATATGAATAACTCCTTAAGTTTCAGTTTCTTTTAGGAAACCTTCAGGGCAAGTTATTTCAGGGGTCATGATGCATTTTACAAGTGAGAAGTCCAAAAGTAGAATTTAGTAGTTTGACAAAAATTCAGATCATGCTTGCCTCAAGTACATTTTCCTGCCACTTTGCATACATAATAAATCCTGCTTATGAAATAACATTTGGTTAGGATTACCCTCCCTTACCTTTATTTTTATGGCACTAACTTGGATATTTAGGAGATAATCCATACAGCTCTTATTCTAAAACAAATGCACAGAAATTCTTCTGTCTTTATGTGTCTTGATCTAAAGATATAATTAGATAAGATATTTTTAACAATAATTTCTTACAATGAATACATCTTGCTTGGTTGAGTACTGTTGATTGTGGCTTGTAGAATATCTTGTGTTTCAGATTGATACAATACTCCTCCCTCCCACTGCAACTCTCTGGGGGTTTTATTACATTAATTTCTTACAATATGACTGATGTCTTACTAGACAATATTTTGTTTTTCATGTTTTAATATAGTTTTTTCCAACCTGGTGTCCTTCAGAGATATTGGACTTTGAATTTAATCATCCCCAGCCATAATTGTTGGTCTAATGGGAACATCACAATGAAAAATGTTGCTTTGGGGGCTAAAAATAAATTTCAGATAACACCTTGCCTTTGGCCTCAGTCCAGTCATGGATGTTAGAACTGCAAAAATGAACAATTATTTAATTACATTTTTAGAGCACTTCTTATCAAATAACTTGATAAGTTGAACTTTCTTCTTCATCATCACAATAAACCAGTTAGGTAAAGATAAATGAGCCAAAGTCATTCTGTGAGTTTCTTAACTGAGTGGCAGTTTGAACCTAGATCTCCCCATTCCTAGTCCTTGGCCAGAAATTTCACTTTTAGAGCATATCTTTGTATTCAATATGTATTTTGGGCCATCAAGTCTGACTGAATAATCAAAGTCCTTGTTATTTGTACAATGTTACGCTGAGTTATAAGGATTCACAACTGTGTTTAAAGCCACAACATTCCTCTAAGCATATAGTTGTCCTTGACATAGTTCTGTCTTTCTTTCTATACAATGTGTCAGTACTGTGCACATATGACATCAATGGCATAGTGTTTCTGTGCTTTTGTTTCACCATTTGCTTGTACCAGATGGGGACATGCTAAGTATGACGTTGTTAAGCCATGCAGCCACTAAAACTAAGCATTACCAGGATATGCATGAGATGAAGGACAGCTGTAGCCTTTATCATATAGCTGGGTCCTTATTTTACCACACTAGAACTATACAATCTATCCAATTCAGTTACTCTGGGGTAGGGTGAATGATCCGCTTTCTGAGAGTGGATCAGGAATTTTATGACTATGCTCGATTTATCCTTTCCCTGATGCCCTGTACTGTATATGCATTTTTGTTGTCTTTTATTATTTCACTTTTTCTATTTTTAATAGGAACCTAGAGCTATTCTTGTGAATGAGACAGCATACATGTTGATAAATAAGAATCAGACTCCCTTTTAAGAAAGGAATATCATTTCATTCAGAAAACTGGACATAAAGGCCAATAGACACCAAGGCAATTGCATGTTATTGCTTTATTGAAAATAAGCAAAGGGGAGGGGGAAAAACACCCTAGTCTAGTTATATATTTTAAAATGGAGCTGTGAATTGTTTGGGGTTTTGATGCTCTTCAGAGCCCACATGGCATGATGTAACACCTGCCTGCAAACCCCTTCAAGCAACTATGCCTTTTCCCAAAATCATGCAGCTGCCTTTCACAATGAAAAGATGCTTTGGCTTTAAGAGTTGCAGACAGGTGCACCCACGTGCTCCACAGCACTATTTTTGCCCTCAAATCTGAAACACTTCGCAATCCTACCAAAAAGCAATTTCCCAAAATGCTTCATTAAAACCGCCTCCTTTCTCCTTTTATTCATTGGTTCTCATCAATTTGAATGGGTATACCTTATTTTCCCCACCCCACTACTTGAAGATGTATAAAAAACAATATTAGAAAGCAGTAAGTAGAGGGTACTTTACAAAACTTCAGCAGATTCTCTGTTTGAGATAGTTGAAAAGCATCTGTTGTCTGGCTCGATAGTATCGTGATTTCCAGTCTCATGGCAGCCAAGGAGGATTTTGTGCACAGGAAAGACAAGGGCTAGGCAGGTAAATCGTCTGGCTACCTGCTTGGCGTACTTCTCCAGGAGCTGAATATTCTTAATGCTTCTTCCTTTCCATCCTTCTGTTCTGCCTTCCTCTGCAATAGTCAACAGCTGTAACAACACATGGAAGATACTTGGCAGCTGCAAGACACAGATGCTGGGTCCTGTAATGTACTTTTCCTGTTGAAGCTACGGAGTGTTTTGCTGGCTGCTTGTATGTCTTTATTGCTGTCTGAGTGGTTTGCTATGGCACTAGTTACCGTTCAGCTGATGGTGATGTAAAGCCACTCCAGGGGGAAAGAAATCATGATAACAGCAGTGCAAGCTGACTGGACTTGTCCTTGAAGATGCTTGCAATCATTGCTTCTATGTGCTTGGAAAAAGAAACAAATGCTCAGGAATAAGATTCTTACAAGAGGTGGGCTCAATTTTTTTGCCCTGAAGATATGTAAAAAAATTGAGCCCACCTCTTGTAAGAATCTTACATATATATGTATTCAGTCATAATTTTGTTGCATCCGATCCTCTCAGTCTGCAGTTTAAAAGCACAAATAAATTTGTACTATTTTCACCAATATATGAGCTTTGTACATACATTTTTATAATATACACTGTTTTTGCAATATATCCATTTGTCAACAAGCGTTCATAAATGTTGTGGAAAATGTTAGGCTTTAATAGGATTTTTTAAAAAATGAATGTCTAAAAGAATTGTACAGAGAAGGTATTGCATATTATGGAATTGCTGAATTAATTTTGTCTCTTCTTGTTTCACATTTTCAACACAAATTTGAAGTGCCTTTATAATTCCAGATGATTTCTCTGTCAGTGGTACATCATTTTATTAAAAATATGTTTAAAATTAGGACTTAATGCAATTTTCAGTCCTTTCAACTACAACTACATATTTTCCTATTGTTGCTATTGTTACTATAAGGAATCCTAGCCCATTTTATCATGCATTCTTTCACTTGTTCTTCTTCTGTTTCAAAATTCAATAAAAGTTTATATATTTTAGTGATTCTATATTCATCATTTGTACACAATTCTACTTCCAAACCACTCTTACAATATTCAATACTATAAACTTTTGTGTCTACTTTAAATCTTTCTGATAGCTGTAAATAAGAAAACCATTAGCAACTATTTCATCAGTTGTTCTTTTGATTTTATTTTTTATTTCCCATGACAAAATTCTAATATCTCACAATAGTCATTGTGTTTGCCTATTATTACTCATCTATAAAAAGCTGCTTCTGCTGAAAGACACAAAAGTATTTTTGGGCACAACCTGGGTTTGTACCTATTTCATATTCTCAATGTTACCCATCTAACATAATGATTTTGAAAGCTCACATTAACCTTGATTTTATTGTACCATTTAATATCCATGCAACCCAAATCTCAGGTCATGTCCTTCTAATTTCAAGAAACTCTAGTTTTCCACTCTTTCATCCAAACAAATAACAAGCTGCAAAATACAGTTTCAAATCGGTTAAATACAATCCTCTTTCCTTTGCATTTTATAACACCTTATATTTAACTCATGGATTTTTCTCTGCTACACAAATTTAGATATATTCTGCTACTGTTTAAATAGTGTATCAGTTGTCAAATAAATATTGTCTGAAACAAAAACATCATTCTAGGCAAGACATTCATTTTTATTATTCTTTTTATTTTTTTTATTACACTTGTTTGCTGTTCATTTCACTTTAAAGCAAAACTTTTATCACTGAATGCAATGACAATTATAGTTTCTCACATCTAAACATGTTTTAAAAGCCTCATTCCATGTCTTAATATAGTTGTTTTGAAATAACAAACAATTCATCTTTCTCGGGGTGATAACCAAACATTTTACTTTCTTTGCAATTTAAAAACCCATTTTTAATTCATCAGTTCCATTTGATCTTCTATTTTCATGTTTTTTTGTTAACATCTTCATCTTAAACTTATTACTGCATCAAATTCTTTTAGTTTTCCCATTGATGTTTCAGTTCCTTTTAAAGGATCTTCCAAGAGGGGTGGGGCTGCCATTTTTAACTTTTTTGACATGTCCTGCAAATGTCTCAGTCAGGTGAAAAATATTGTGAGTTTTGGTGCAGCTATAATCATACTCAAAGCTTTAAAGTACTTTCAAAACACCTCAGAAAACAATTGTTCAATATCACAATCACATACTGAGCTTTTCCCATCTTATCTAAAATCCTCATCCTCTCTCCCTCTTGGAGTCCATATAAAATCACAAATACTGTCTCCACCTCCAAAGTAATACAAATATCAACTCCTGCTTCAGCAGGTGCTTTTGTGCTTCTTGCGTTTGTATGAAAACAAGTGAAATATTTATTTTTCGTTTGTACTATCTGATTATTGCAGGTTTCCTTTACAGCAGTGTTCATTTCAAAGGTAGAAAAAAAAATCCAATGATTTTATCTGAGTCCAAAATTTTCCATACCAGTTGATCACACAAAAGTAGCTTTGGTTGTAACCTGGAGAACACAATTGTTTTTATTGCTTCTTTCATCAAGTTGGATGTCCACCAGGCAGAAAAATATTATGGGGTTTTTTTTTTCTGGGCTGAAAAGATATATATTGTAGACAAAAACAATCCCAGCATCTGAAGAGAAAACCAAAGTGCCTCATTGTAACAGGAAATGATTACAAACCAGGCGATGAACTCTTAGCTTTCAATAGGTGCTCTCTTGCACTACTGTTAATTCTGGGTCAAGTTGGATATTACAATCATGCAGTTGTGTGTAACAAAGTCCTGCTCTCCTAAAAATACAACAAAATAACAATTGAATACAATTGTCTTAAGAATGGGAGTAGCAAAGGAAAGAGGCTATTGAACTGCTTTCCCTTGGCATACAGTCCTCAGTTGTTTTCCTATTCACAGGACTTCACATGGATACAGATAAGATTATGGAAACCTTGTAAAGAAAAATATTGGGACCCTCCCTAGTTGTCACTTTATCATTCATAAATATATCTTTCTGAGCTACTTAAGAAAACCAAATTGGGAGCTTAAACATGCCATCCTCCTAGGATTACTCTTATTTTTATTCCTTCTGTAGACTTTAATCAGGATCCCTACTGAATACATAATTGTTTTATTGAAATAATTTTAAGTTGGGTATACAACAATATATGGCATATCCCTGACCCTAGGGAAAGGGGTCCTATTATAATATTGTAGGGCAATCACAGTTTTGTTCACAGACTTCATTATCCTAGTCTTGTCTCATGCCTAAACTATGGTTTGTATAGGAATCAGGATAGGATAGACATGCCATCAACCATTGCCCTCAAAATATTCACCTGCCAACTGCAATTTAAATACATTTTTTAAACCAGCTTAGAAACACATAGGATAGTGACAAGCATCAGGACAATATACTGTTATGCTACTGGGTTATTATGCTATGGAAAGCTCTGGAAGGGTTTTAGGCACACGGAGAAACATGTGTCAGTTAATTGCGAGTCTTAATCAAGGCTGAGCAATGGTCTTGATGAGAATTATGCCATCTTCACAGTTTGAAATGTCTTGCCAAGGTGATTCCAAGCTACTGTATATGAGGCTATTTCCTATTAAAATAGTCCAGTGGAGAAGATTTTGTTGTAGAAACTGTTCCTCTTCGGTGGAATGGTCAACAAGCAGCTTCAGGGCTTCAAAGATCTTTTGAGTCCCAAAGATGTGGACATCTTTCTAAAACTGTCTCTTGAACACTTATAGTAGAGCTCTCACTATTGTAATGTGATGTAATATGAAAATTGTAACAAGTTTGGTGTTTGTTGATGCCTTCAAGTCAGTGTTGACTGCTGGCAACTTCTAAAGAAGTCCCTGAAGTTTTATTGGCAATATTTTTAGAAGGAGTTGGCCACTGCTTTCTTTCTAGGGCTGACAGAGTGATTGGACCAATGTCAGTCAGTTGATTTTGAGCCTAAGGCAGGACTAGAAGTCAGTCTTCCAGTTTCTAGTGTGGTGACTTTTAGCCAAAACTTTACTACCAAACTGCTTCTTACAAATTGTAGTGTAAGTCCTAAAATAATTAATCATAGTTTAAAGCAAAGAGCTTTCCCACAAACTCCTCCCAAAACCCATACCTCTCATTCTGTACAATTTTGTCTTCCCAAAATGTCAACCCAATCTTTGGCACACTGGTAAAATAGGCTCATGTAGATCAGTTCTTGTCCTCCTCTCTCTTCCATCTATCTTTTGTCCAGACTTTCAACCAAATCCTTTAGTCTTTTTTCACCCCTCTCCCCTTCCTAGTACTAGAATAGAATTTTATTACTGTTACAGACTAGAATTACAGAAATAAGTAGAAAGGTCAACTTTTTTTAAATTCATCAGAAAAGGAGTTGGGAATTATATGTTATAAAAAGTGAAACCTTCATGTTGCTATTATTACTGACATGATGTTCCTATTTATTGGCATTTGCTTATTTAAAAATAATAATAAAATCATGCTTAAAAACAAACACAATCATTTTTATTAATCCCAATATTCACAAATTAGTAGTGTTCCTGAAATACTCCAGATGCCTTGTACTTTATTTGCGTACTTTATCACAGATATCGTCATTATTGGGGAGCTTTCTCATTGCTGCTCTTTCACTGATTTCCATGGAAATGCAAGCACTAGAACAGGCAAGTGCCAGTTTTAGTGTTTTGCCGACTGCCCATGGAACAGTGGAAAGTTCCATGTCATTGATATACTTGATGATAAAAATGATCAAATAGATTTCATTTAAGGGTAGAAAATGCATGCCATATGTTAAATATGTCTTTGTAGAATATGAATTTCTAAGTGCACCGTAAGTCAAACTATTGGCCTTTTGGTTATAAAGTCCTCCATAGCTTTAAGGCATCATGTCTTACTATCGTTTTATCTTATTTGTCTAAATACGTGACATATTTTTAATGAGTTCTTTGTGTAGAAAAATAGCAGAAGCTGATAGAATAGCTTCTTCATTGACCAAGAGTTCTTAGAGAAGGCCACAAATCAAAGAAAATGCAAAGCAAAATGAAAGCATCAGGACCAGATTCAGCAGTCCATCTGCATTTGAAAGACAAAGGTCATTCTTTTGAAGACAGCAAAGTCTTCATTCTGGATAGAGGGGACCATTGGTTTGAAAGAGGGGTAAAAGAGACCATTAACATTGAGCAGCCTTTTCTCAACAGAGGATAAGACACAACCTATCTTCTGTCTACAGTGCAGTCCCAAGTGGCCTCAAGAGCTCTCAGGGAGAGTGCTAATGACCAGATGACTGCAAAGAAAAATAATCCTTCCAAACTCCCCCCTCTATCCTGTTAGAAGTAATCCTTCCATCACCCCACCATCCTGCCAGAACCATTGAAGCTTGTTGGATAAGAACTGAAACATCTTCTTTTTCCTCAAGGACCAAACAGTCCAGTTGCCTTTTGAAAAAGCACTTTTGAAACAATTATGACCTGGATGAGTGAGAATCTCCACAGACATGACCAATACAGTTATTCCACACCTCTCCCTCCCTCCCTCTTTTTCTCTGAATCACATGCATAAATCTTCAGACATTGTAGCATTCAAATGTCCAGAAATGTGGCACACTAGATGAGTCTTCTGCTTCTTCCTTTCCACTAATCTGTCACTCCAGAGAAGTGGCAAATCAACATATGCATTTTCTGTAATAATTCTCTTCTTCTCTCTTGTTACATATGGAAGAGCCAATTCCTATCATATTTCTTCTGGAGTTAAGTTAGATCTCTACCAGGTTGCAGCCAGGGTCCACTTCTCTTTCTCTTTTTCAGAACATTGCATTTTTCTGGTCATGATAGTATGATGATTCCATGTCAAATGCTTGCTATTTAATTTTAGTGTGAGAAGGCATGATTCTTCCATTATAAAATGGAAGTGTGAGAAGACATGAAAATTCCTGTATATAAATTTTCCTGTATATCATATTCCAGATGATCAGACAAAACTGACCACACTATAGATACTTGATCTACTTTGCTATCAATCTCTCTACTCTGGAAGAACCATTCTGATCATAACCACTCTGTTTACATGTTTTATAATCTGTAATCAAGAATGTTCCTCCTCAGTCTCATGCTTATTTTACAGTTCATTATTTTTTTTATTTTTGAATGTCTTATTTAAAGCCATCTTGAAAGTACAACAGAATGATCATCAAAGCAATGTGTTTTTCACAATGTGTGGGGGCACAAGTGTGATATCTGTCTGCAATCCCTTAAAAACCTTTTCCTGGTTTTGTGTGACTACCCCATGACCCAATTGCTTAATGGTGATCCTTCCCATCCCTTTATTGTGCTATTTTATCCCATTCTTCTACAAACCAGATCATTTGCTGTAGAGAGTACAAAAATGTTTTGATACAGGCTTCAGCATATTCACATGTATTTAGTCTGTTGTTGCAGCACTATTATTTTAATTCTTGGTGGGGGTTAGATTTAATAGAAAACTCACAGGGAAACTACAACTTTATCTGTCTTCCCTGTCTCATGAAACCCAAGTTAGTGAACATTTTCATTTCCAGAATGATCTCTCATCTGGGCCCAACTATACTATAATATGGACAACTAGTATTTACCATGTTACTGAATCATATGCTACCACAGCAAGTGACAGCCATTAATTTATATGAGGAAAAATCACAATAGTAATCTGCATTCAGAGACATCTTCAAGATGGGGGTAATTGATCTAATCAGATGTTTGAAGTAAGCAAGCCTTGCCTTCTCCAAAATTAATACTAAATGCAATCCATTAACTTGGTACTAGTGGGAAGTACTATGAACCAAGGCAGCTTCTACCTGCACATCTATATGGTGGTCATTCTAATGTGGGCAGCATGTTTAGAAAGTAAGTGCAATGTTAGAAAGTCACATTTGTTAAAATATAGAGATGGACCTTTCTGCATGGACTGGGAAGATATGAGAAGCAGTTTGGTAAGAGCCACTGATTTGGACATTAATTGTGCAGTGTTCTGCTTCTGAACAAATGGGACAAGATGTTCCATGATAGAAGCGGGTGGGGAAAGCATTCTGGCAAAAACAAATAGCACCAAAGAAATCAAATAAATGTACCATCATTTCTTCCTCTCCTGGTATGAAAAAAAGCAACATTTTGCAAGCAGTGGCGCATATGGGCTCATGACTTCAACGCCAAAAGTATTGCAACTTCTTCCAAATTCTACATACAAGCTGCCTTCATGGCAGCCTGTGGCATAAAAGTGGTTCTCCATTTTGGGACTGGAAAAAAATAATTGAGAAAATTAGGAAATATTTTAAAACTCATGCAAATTCATATCTATTTTTTTAACTGATCCCTCAGGATAGGTGAAGAACACTTTCAGAACAGATTACGTTATACAATAATAATACTAAAAGATATTAAACTATAACATTTCCATTATCAGTTTATATAAAAACCATTGAAAAATGCAAAAAATGCACATATGCGCATTCGAGTTTGCAAAACTGGCAATTTCCATGTGGTTATTCAAAGGACACCTGAATAATTTAAAGAAATAAGACAACTCTAGAAACATCAGAAGTTTTCAAATTGTTGCAATAATTATTGCTGTTGCCATACTTTCAGGATGGCCATCGACTCATAGCATTCACTATGTCCCATTTTCTATGATATTTGCTCTTATGTTCTCATTTTAAAAGAATCATTCATGCTTTATAGATGTATACAGACGGATGGACGTACAGACGGACGTACAGACAGACAATGTTCAAGTTGTATCCATCACTTCATATTTTGCCATGAGAGAACAGATTTTCTTCCCCTTATATTTGACTTCATCCTATGCAGAAAGCTCCATGCTCAATATTAGAGAAGGCCATATGTCCATAGGAGACTTTTGATCATGCTTTTTCATGATACTAAACATCACTACTTTTTAACCATTAAAATATTCGTACACAGATTTTATACTATTATAAAATATACTATTATAACTAGTATACTATTTATACTATTCAGTGGTGATGCCTAATCATATATCTGAGAACAAAGCACTCTTGGGGTAGATTTTTTTTCCCCACAGAGAATTTTCTTTTTTTCTTTTTCTTTTAAAAACAAAACTTTATTAAACATATAAAAAGTAAAATGTTATACCATGTATATACAAAATACATATATTAATACAGACAAGAATACATAAAGAAAAAAAAGTGACTTTGGTCTCACGTCCATTGTCTTATTAACAGATTTGTTAATTTTTATTATCGTACAGAATTTTACATTTACTCTCATTTCTACAAGTTATCCAATTATACCACCTATTCCACGCTACATGGTAGGCTCAAAAGGTTATATAGAGATTTTCTCAATGGTACAGTATCCAGTAAATTCACTCATCCTTATGGGCTAAAGGATGGAAACAACATACTAGATTTAATGCTAAAGTATTTAGTTGATGTTCCCTGTCCATAAGGCTATAAGAAATGAACCGTTATGGAAACTTCTGAACAAAAGATGCATATATGGATTTTTGAATTATAGCTCATTTTGTTATTTGGGCTATAATTATAATTATTATACCATTTGTGCACCAATTATACAATTTTGTTTTCTGAACCTGGATTGAACTATTTGGACATGCATTTCAGTTCAGTGATTAGTCAGAGTATTCAGTTTTAGGGTACTTGAGTAAGAATTATTGTAGAATAACTCTTTTCCAAAGCCTTTTCATTAGTTTTTCACTAATGTGTGAGTAATTATTAAGAATTATTATTAAAATTATGATGAGGCAGCAAAGCTGATTTTCTATGGAAGTAGCTTTTAACTAGTACATCCTGTTTATTTATTAATAATATGTATTTAATTATGTAATTGATAGCAAATACCGGTTACATTCTATTTCAGTAGCAAATTAGTTTTAATACTAAAATCTGACTGAAGAAAATTGCTGTTGAAAGGAGAATTGAGATGAAACTAATGTAACTTCCCTTGAGAAAGTCCAATGAGAAGGTCCTTACTTACATTCTTACAATATAACTTGGGACCATGGAATAAAGACAAGAGCTGGTTTCAAAGTTTGCTAAAGTCAGCAGACTCCAATGAGAGAATGCAAAACCACCACACCACCTGATCACAAGACATGATCATGTCAGATGACAGAGACAGTCCAATTCCCAAGGCAGTTCCTATATGATTACAAGTAGTCCTCGATGTATGGCCACAATTGAGTCTAAAGTGTCTGTTGTTAAGTGAGACATTTGTTAAGTGAGTTTTGCCCCATTTTACAACCTTTCTTGCCACAGTTAAGTGAATCACTGCAGTTGATAAGTTAGTAACCCGGTTGTTAAGTGAATCTGGCTTGATTTTGTTTGTCAGAAGGTTGCAAAAGGTGATCAAATGACCTTGGGACACATCAAAGGTCTTAAGTATGAACCAGTTGCCAAGCATCCGAATTTTGATCATGTCACCATACAGATGCTGCAACAGTCATAAATATGAAAAACGGTCACAAGTCCCATTTTTCAGTGCTGTTGTAACTTTGAACAGTCACTAAACGAACTGTTGTAAGTTGAGGACTATCTGTAATCAGTTGTATACTGTATATTACCAATTCCACCTAACAGTCTGGTTGCTGAATTGTTCTGCCCCAGCTACAGATCCCAAAGAACACAGCACACACAAAGTTTGTACAAAACTTAATTTACTAAAATAACTCAGTCTTTTTCAAAACAAAGGCTGTTAATAAACTTTCGTAACAGCCTACAAGAAACCAAAGATAAAGTAATCACAATCTTACTGAGCCCAGAAGCAATTTGCAGAGAATCCAGACACGAAGTAGAGTGAACTAAAGTTGTTCCCTACAACTTGCTTCAGTCGGCATTCCTCCTTAAATAGGCTAAGGGAGTGGCCAATTAGCCCCAAGCCTTACTCTCAAGGAGACCTCCTCCTGAGGAGCCACTCCTGCCTTTTGGCCGCTCTGTGTGCCCGTGCATCGAGAAGAGGCTCTTCCTCTTCGTCCTCTTCACTTAAAGGAACTTCTGGAGGTTCTGAAGGCCCTGGCTGAATCCCTGCCTCTGGCACCACATCTTCTCCAGCCTCCTCATTGTCTGACTCAGGTGCTAGCTGCACAGGCTGCTGTCGCAGCACCACACCAGCCTCCTCGCTATCAGAATCAGCTACAATCCGCACAGGCCACTGACAGACCACAACATGAATTAAGAAATAGCTATAGTTTCTATAATTAGTGTAGTTCAAATGGAATATTACTGATCCATGTGTCACTATGACCAGAGATATTATAACACCTCCACTGTTGCTAACCATGAAAACACAATCCTTGCAAAACCGGGCATCCAGTGTTATGGGTGAATACCTCATGTGTATATACAAGCTCAAGAGTTTAATCCAGCCATCCTAACTCTACTTGACTCCTATTGATCTGTTTTGCAGTAAATCAGAAGCACCTCAGCCTTGTCAGTTATGGTGCTTCAGTTTGTCTGCCCTCATCCAGTTGATTAACCCTAATCTAAAGAGACTATTCATTATTGAATAGTCAATTTAGATTTAGATGAAAAAGTGTTAAATATTTGTGTGTGTCATCAAAATACTGTTGGCATTAAGTCTTAAAAATCTGGAAGATCTTTTTCACTGATTTCATGCACTGATACTTATAATGGCAGAAGAAATGATCCTGTACAATTTATTTATTTATATCCTGCCTTTATTATTTTTATAAGTAGTTCAAGGTGGCAAACATACCCAATATTCCTTCTTCCTCCTATTTTCACCACAACAACCCTGTTGGTGAGATCTAAATCTATAGATGTCCATGGAGACTCTCAGTCATCCAGGTTATGGTTGTCCCAAAGGTACTTTTCCAAAGGCAACAGGTCTTTTTTTTTCTTTGAAGACGTTTCGCTTCTTGTCCAAGAAACTTCTTCAGTTTTGACTTCAGAACTGTCAGAACTGAAGAAGCTTCTTGGATGAGAAGTGAAACATCTTCAAGAAAAAACAAAGTCCAGCTGCCTTTGGAAAAACACCTTTGGGACTAAATCTATAGACCTATATGATGGCCATCACCCCTCTTTTGAAATTTACTACTCCAGGAAATGTAGTGTCTCTAATTACTATCCCACCTATTGTAGGTGGCCTATAAGCATATCATAGTCAATGTTATTCATTGAGGGCCAACATAAGCAATAGAGTCAGAATCCCCTGGTCATTCTTAACACAAATCACTTAACACTGCACTGAATACCCAGAAAAAATATGAGCGTATATGTATATATTTGAGGTAGACAAAAACTTGTTTAAAATATGCATTTTGATATTTTTTTAAAAAAAACAGCAAAAGCAAAAGTGTAAAATATTATGTGTAAAATACGTGGAAGTATTTGAAAAGTAAAAAGGTTAATCCAGCTATATTTGCCTTCATTCGTTAATCTATCTGTATACTGGTAGTAAGTTCATTTTCAGCATCTTGCTCTCTGGGCCACTCTAATAGGGAAGACCAAGAAGAAACCAAATAATAATAGTACTTAAATATTGACATGCTTCTTAGGAGGAACAGGAAAAACAAATATAGCTATGTTGATCCATAAGAAAAAGAAGAAGAAAGGAGAAAAAATAGAGTTGGCTGATACCTTTAGTGGGGAAAAATAAAATGCACTAGATATAGTAGCTTGTGTATTACTGTGTTAATTTTATTGATTATAATACAATGTTGGACAATTGTTTGTCTGGAGTTATTAAATAATTTATTCTATTATGAGGAAGGCGGGGAGGAGCTACTTGGAAAAATCCACCACAATGCTTTCTTTTCACTTAACACTAATGCAATAATATGTATTAGTGCATTTGTATTAGTGAATATATATATATATATATATATATATATATATATATATATATATGCATTAGTAACACTAATGCAAATATATATATAAATCTATTTTGTAAGAACACAATTATTAAAATACAGTTATGTTATTGCTTTAAGTACAGATTGCAACAGGGTCCTCATTGACTATACATTATTATAACCGGCAATAATTGCAGCAGCAGCCACAGTGTTAGTTTTTCTAATAGCAACTATTTCAGGATTCATTGATAAAATAGTTATGCAGTAGGTGGCAACTATAGGATGTTAACAAAAGACAATCACAAGCCTGACAAAGGTATCCTGCAGAAGCCCGTGAAGATTCACAATGGCTACAACATAAACATTTTTTAAACATTTGCATACTTTTACCTAGGAAGTTAAATAGAAAAGATGGGCTGATCAGTGGTAAAGAGCATAATGGGAGTAGCAAAGTGGTATAATGAGAATAATGCCAGGGGATTATCTGTGGGCAAAAAAGGAACATAATGGGAATGAGATAGTATTAAGGACAAAAGGTTAAATCCTGTGACATGGCAAGCAGTCCCTAGAAAGCAGAGAAAAAGACTTTCGGTAACGTCTGTGGGAACTGAATGCCCTCAGCACTGTGTTGGATATGGCCCACAAACAGGGAATCCCATATTAAGGGCAACAGTTTCATCCTTAGCTTTCAGGAGATACCAATTTAGACCTTTTAGCTGAAGACTGGCATGTAGATGCAGGCCGATTTCTACTTGGTTACCTAATATAGCCCACAGGGTGTGACCATATTTACATGGAAGTTTTTTATTCAAGACTTGCTTGCCATACCCTTTCTTGCTCTTTTTTAACTACATTTTGATTTTTTTCTCTGAAAAGCTTTACAGTTGTGACTGTCATTCTAGTAGCATAAAAGTGACTTTCTTCCATATAGGTACCACATATGGAATTATGAAACACGCACACATAAAAAATAGACATAGAACATAGAATAACAGAGTTGGTAGGGACCATGGAGATCTTTTAGTCCAATTCCCTGCTCATGCATGAGATCCTATACTATTCCAGACAAGTAGCTGTCCAGTCTCTTCTTAAAAACCTCCAGTGATGGAGCACCCACAACTTCTGAAAGTTAGCCGTTCCACTGGTTAATTGTCCTTACTGTTAGGAAGTTTCTCCTTGGTTCTAGGTTGTTCTCTCCTTGATTAGACAAGATACAAGAGTAGATGAAGGGGTGGGGGATCCATTTCAACAAAATGTATCATAATGTTTCAGCATTAATGCAAGATTTTGGACAACAAGCAAATGTTGTTTAATGTTGTTCAATATGTTTAATTTATTACATTTTTAATTTTGCCAATTAATAGTGTTCTCCAGGCAGATTAAATAATTAAATAAAATATAAGGTTAGCAATATAACAGAAACAGTAAAGCAGTAAAATGATACATTAATTAAAAAAAAAGAAAATAGATGTAGTGAGCCTTGGATTAAAGCAATTGCTTAAAACTATTTGTTTAAAACACTATTTAAGTTTGGTAAATAATGCGATGCTTCTTTAATCTTGACTATGGCTTTACTGGTTCTAACTAGTATTTAGTCTGCAATCCTATATGCACCTCTGTCTGAATAAGCCCCATTCAGTTTAATTCATTTCCGAGTGGGTGTATAACACTGGGCTTGTAGGCAGAAATAGTATATTCACTTTGCTAAATCATTTCTAGAAACATTCTCTCTTAAGCAGTGTTTTCAAAGCATAATTTAAATGGTAGAAAACTGATATTTTAGGAAATGCTTTTATTTTTTGTCCTAGAGTAACTCATCTTTAAGAAGAGTGCTTTCTCCTCTATTCCAGGGCTAAACATTTTGGAATTTATTTCTTTACTGTATTTCTATACCATTTTCATTAGAAGGAGGGGTTTTCGGAAAGATGAGATCTATCTATTTTAGAAAAGGCTCTGTTTCTACTAATCAAAGGCTCTGGCAATATTTGTTATTATGGCAGAGATTTTGTGATCTTTTACAGTAATATTTTGAGCCAAGTATATTATAGTAGTATATTTATTAATAAACCAATAATTATAAAATATAAGATTTCTTTTCTTACTTAGTATTTTTTTACTGTTTTGGCTTATTTCTTTCCCAATTCTTTAAAGTTTTTTTTAAATTTTTTGTTGATTGCATATGTTAATAATGTTAAATTTTTAGAAAATCATAAATGACACTTTTTGTTATATAATAAAATTCCAAAGTGTTTCACAAGTACCCTGAAAATTTTTCAGGAGAAAAGTGAAGTAAAAACAGAATAAAATGTGACAGTTCAAAGGGTTCTCCCTTACAACCTGCAAAGATATCCTGCTTACCATTTGCTAATGACACATGGCCTTATAACAGAGCCTCCATTTTATGGATAGCTCAACCGGTAAGGTCGGCTGAAGCTGATTCAAAATGTTCCAGCAAGAAAGTACTGTTTTCCAAGCTATTATGGCAGAAAATTTCCTGTGTGGACTTCCAAAGTTGTGTGAAAGTGAAGTCTTCAGAATGCTCTGACCTGTTGCAGGACCACCCTTCTCTTATTTGGCCATTTGTGTTATGGCTGCTAGAGAAACCACATATGGCTTATGCCCAATGCAGCTCTTTTCTTTTTTTTAGCATGTGTGCATCATTTGATTAGGAGAATATGGACCTTGTGGAAGTTCATTGTGGAAGACCATTGGTAAGCAGAAAGCAGAGTCATCAAGTGTGGGCAGCAAAGAGAAGCTGCAAAGAGCACCTCCATATTGAGCACTATAGCAATACCCTCTTTGTGTCCCTGTGTGTATGTATGGGAGGAAAACATTAAACACTGTAAACATTAAAAACAAAAACCTGGCACCAAGTCAAATTTCTGACATGCAGCCACTTCTTTCACTTTGGGGAAAGAGAATGCACATGCTGCAGGAGTGGGAACAGCCATCTCCGCTAGCAGCAGCAAATGAGAACCTGTAACATGCCATACGATTTTCCTTACTGGTCTGCTCTAGCTTTGTTGAAGGGCTAATTAACTTAAATTTATACCACTGGCACACTGCTGCTTTATGCAATGACCCAAATGTACAAATGAGTGGGTTTAGATGCAGTTGCAGACATGAACATGAGTGTCTCCTGTGTAGCTGAGGTGGGTTCTGCCTCTTCTTCCTCTTCCTCTTCTTCTCCCTGCCCCCTTGTGCCCCTTTTCATGCTCTAGGAGTGACCATGGAAATGGCTAGGATGAAGCTGTCATAGATGAAGGAAAGGGTCTTGTGAGGTATCTAATTGCTGCCTGAAAATATTATAAATTGAACTGTGCAAATGCAACAATACTAATGGCTCATTGCTGTGGTACGGTTCTAGGACACCAGTTTTTATTTTAGCATATTTTCCTCTCTTCTCTAGGATGGGGGGAAACACATTAACATGTCTGGGTGGATGATCCAACAGTAAACGATTAAGCATTTCTTCATTAAAAGCTGTCAAATTGAGTTTCATTTATGCAATAAATATAGCAGAAGAAACACAGAATCTATAAAACTCAGGCTAAACCAAGCTATCAGCAAGTTAGTTTTACAATATCATTGCACTAAAAAGGCAAAGATAATTAAAAACAGTTTACCTGAGGTCAAAAAACCCCCATAGTTGGCTTAGCATAGATTAGGAATGGATCACACATGTCCCTTAAATCCCTTTCTGGCATCCTTTCCCAAGCCTTCTTGAATCACGCAGTGAAATTCAGTGGCAAATCACCACAAATTGGTGACACAGATTTCCCACCAATTTCAACAACACATTAAATATGTCAAGTGAAGGCATTATGCCTACAGGTAGACTTGGCATGTCTAAAACAACAGGAAAATCTCCCAACATAAAAATGATCTGTCATGATCACTGAAAATATTTTGTTTTTTTAAAAAATGCAGCCCCTGGAGGAGAGAAAGGCTGTCAGCGTGGTCTGGGAAGAAGACTAAGAGTGAGTATAAGGGAGGAAAGGAGAGGAAGAGAACCAAGAGGAAATACCTGGGAGACAGAGACAGAAAAATTATGGGGGTGCGGGGAGGAGACTGCCTTGAAGTGTATCTTGCCTCTTTAAATGTTGTTGTGTCACCTCCTGCTAAGACAACAAAAGCTGCTAGAAGGAAATCTCTATCACTGTAGCTACTTGTGCATCTTGTGACAAAACAAGATGCAGGACAACCTTCACATTAAGAACCTGACCTTTTCCAGCAGAGTGCAATCCCATTTAGAGCAATCTTGTTGAGATCAAGCTTCAGTTATTGGCTGTCATCTAACCCATCACCCATATCCAGTATTTGTTAAGCACTAAGTCAGCTTCGGCTGACTCAGATGACAAGGAGAAATTGAGCCATGTTGTTATCAGAGTGCTTATGGCATCCATTTCCAAACCTTTGGATGATCTCAGCCAGCTGCTACACAGTGATAATAAGAAAAAGGGAAAAGAAGGTGGAACCTGGTTGGATTCCATAAAGTTAAACAAAGTGTTTAAGTATACAGCAATTGTAAAGTACCAAAAGCTTAGTCTGAAAGGTCATCTATTATTGTGGTGACATACAGAATCCATTCAAAGGATGGTATCAAAAACTCCAGAGGGATTAAAAAATCACCTTAGATTTACATCTCCTCATTCTTTCTGGGGAGATACATGTCTATTCAGATGAATGCTAGGCCCAGGCTATGGAGGCTGGTTAAGCATCTCTCTGATTGACCAAAATTCAGCAATGATGTTTTCTCCTTCCCCATATGAACTGTTCAATTTCAGCCTGCCAATACATTCCATCAGAAATAAATTGGCAGCCCTGTTGCTGAGTCATTTATGATCAAAGCAGTGTCCATCGTTTATTTATTTAATAATACTCATATTTATAACAAAGTCACCCAAGCTCTCACCCAGAAATTTTTAAGGACAGTAAGGTCTTTATTTTTTAATAACTAATGCTGCTCCAATTTGTCCTTTTTCTTCCCTTCCCTTTTTTTAACATCTAACCCACAGTGATTCCATATTCATATTTTAGTAGCATATACTGGTAGTCCAACCTTGAGTGTACTGTATGTACTTTTAATAATCTCCATAAAAGCCTGATTTCCAATCCCTAGGCTCAAGCTGACAGTGTAAATAAAATCACCCAAATCCACAGGGTAAGAGAAATGAAAATGACAAGGATTAAAATTTTGTCAAACCTCTTTCTTTTTAAAATTCTGCTTCTCTTCCAATTGGATCACGGCCCTCTGTGTGCACAGCTTAAGACCAGACGGTCTGCTTTCACTTTTATTCCTCTCTGCAGCAGGCTTACAGTATTTAGTGAAAGTCTGTAAAGAATGTGTGCTGTGTTGAGAGTTAATGCCATAATCCCCTATCGTTGGGGTCAAACGCTGAATAGAGCAGAAGAATTAGAAAATATGTTACATACAATGGCAGGAAAAAATGCATCAGCATGGTGTTCTATTAACACAGGCATTCATTACCAGCCCAGGAATGGCCACGAGAGCCTTAAAAGATCTGTCTAGTTCAACCTCAGGATGCAGGCTCTTCTACTAGAGATGTAAGGCTTTGAATGAGAATTTAAACACCCTGTGTGCATGACCAGACACACGCAAAAACACTCATATTATCCCATTTTCCCATTACACATATACCAATGTCTTTTTGTTTGTTTGTTTTGCTTTGCTGGGAATAAGATTTTTTTCCTACAGAGTGAGGACACTTCCTTTCCCTTCTGTATTCTGTAGCTCCAAATTCCAGAAACATTCTGCAATTTCATGGTCATTTCAATGTGCTGTATCTCCTATATGCAAAAATAAAACTTCTAAGTAAAATCTCATCAATCAACAACAGACCTATGGACTATGGAAAATATAGACTATTTTCACCAAAGTGGGCAGAAACACCCCTGCTTCCAGCATTAACTTTCCATGAGATAAAAGGGTTTTTTTTAAATTTATGCATTTATTATCTCACTTTCACATCTCACTTTCAGAAATGTCCAAGAAATCAGAATCATTATTCCTGGATCTCTTTCCCCTCTCCAATCTTCACAATATCCCTGGTAAGTAAATTAAACCACCTGACAGTGACTGACCCAAGGTCACTCAGTGAGCTTTGCAACTAAGCAGCATATTTCAGCCACAATCTTCCCACTCTGAATCCAATACTCCAGCCAGTAGCTGCAGAAGCTTCTTTGTGATAGGAGCCACAGAATAAGTTACTTATAATATCCAGTATACATCATGCGAATGATCAGAGAATTTGTACATGGTACTAATATATTCTGCATCACCTTGCCACTTTAACTTGAGAAATTGATTAATGGGAAAATAATTTGTCCAAAGCTGCTACTAATGTTGGCAAGAAAGATTTCATGACTAACCAATGGAAAGCTTTCACCTGGAGTTAACAGCGTTTTCTTTCCTTTTTTTCTTTCCTTTTTCTTTTCTCTTCTCTTCTCTTCTCTTCTCTTCTCTTCTCCTCTCTTCTCTTCTCTTCTCTTTTCTTTCTTTATGTATTATGGAAATTCTGAACATCTGGGCCACTATAGGAAGATGAAAGAGTTACTCTTCCTAAGCATGAACTGATTTCATCAAAATACATGTTCTTACCTGAGTACTTTTTAAAGAAATATTCACATGGCTTTCAGTGATGCATTAAACATGATGCTGGATTTAGTCCTTCATGTGTTCTGCTGTGGTATGTAATAAAAATTGGAAAAAGAAAGAAAAACCATGCCATTTCCAAACAAAATTAAGGACTTTTTAAATGGTAATGTTAGCAGAATGAATCTGGGATCTTCTGTATGCTATTTCAATATTCTTTCACATTAAACTATAATCAACTGCACAACGATGTGGGAGAAAGCTCTCTTGAATTCAGAGGAGTTTAACATTGATCCAATCACATTTGTAAAAACAACAACTTTCTAGCAACATATCTGGATGCACATGTGACAACTCCACAGGTGGTTGTTTTTCTCCCTCCCTGTCTCATTCTCTACAACAAAGGCATGCAATCTGTGCACCAGATCAAGGAGGGGAAATGGATAATTGTGTTGCCTGCATATACAGTATTCCTTAACATATATTCAGATGCACAAACAAATTATTTCCTGCTTCTCTAGAGTCTAAAGTATTGTTGCAGGGAGGTATAAGGCATATCCTCTTTCTTGAAAATTCTGCCAGAATGGAGAACAGTTTGCCATGACTATCCCACAGGGTCTTGTATTGTCCTAGGAACTGTTCCCCATTGAAGGTGCACTCTTTCTAGTAGCCTACAAAATAGATGTTTAGCCAATGAACTAAAGTGCAGCCTACAAAATAGATGTTTAGCAATGAACTAAAGAATATAGCTTCTCAAACCAATACACCAATGCTTTTCACAATCACCAGGTTGCAATAGAATCCCAATGTAATGGGGTGTTAGAAAAACCTTTGAAGACAGGAGGAAAAGCTGCAGCCTATGCAAAAGTCAGGTGTCTCAACCCACACAGGAATAAGGGCAGTGAAAGAATCTCTTGAAGGAGTCTACCTGGTTCTCTGGAAAGTAAAGGAAAGGGAGCAAAGAAATGCTTTCAGACTTGCAAGATTCTGTTACTATAACTTTACAACAAAGGCAATATTAGTACTCATCATTTTGGTTTCCTGTCTGGGCTACCTCAAAGGGCTGATAGCCAAGCAACCCATGAATCAATGAAGTGCCATCCACATTCAGATTAGTGAGTTGCCATTCCTGCTCCCAAACTACTTCCAGTTTATTCAATCTGACCTCTAATAGAAGACCTCTGATGCCTATGGAATTATACCTGGCTGTCTTTGGAGTTTGTCTCCTGTTTTATAGAGCTATCAGATACAACCAACACCACCACTGGGCAGAATGGATATCTCTGGCTACTGATTTTGGGTGCTAAAGGCCACCATTCTGTGACTTCGCAACTATATTGCATGCTATGGTTGTGGGCTTTGGAAAAGTATATCCTTTGCTATTCTGCCTATTTTTACAATTACTGTGATAATGACCTATCACCTATTGTAGGTACACTGAGAGCTTATGCACCGGAGACAAACTCGTTGTGTGTCTAATCAGACTTGGCAGTAAAGAATTTTAATTCTAATTCTAATTCTAAAGCAGTACAACAACTGGGTCAGCCTTGAACTGCAGTATTAAGTGAATTCTAGATCTATCCCTCTTTTGCTCCTGGACTGCTAAGTATTCTGTCCTCTTTTTGCTGTGCAAAGATAAAAGCCATTGTTTATTAGTTGCTACCTCTGGTCAAGATCTGAGGTATCTGTCTGGGAATTGCATAGCCAGTGTCTGAATGGAGTCAGAGATGCTGACACAAACCAACAGTTTTATATAAATAAATACATTCACAGTAAATAAGATAGGCAAACAGGAGCATCATCAGGTAAATCAACACAGCAGGAACATCATGAGGTAAATCACAGTGAGCACACACAGTGGACAGAGGAAAAAGGCGGGAAACAAGGAAACTCGCCCTTTTCACTCACAGCAATCAATCACAGCTCAGATTCCCACATGCAGTCGCCAGCTCTCTTTAACCAATTAGCTATAACTGCGTTATTCTTAATCATTGTCCAATCGTTCTCTGCTCCAGTTATTAAATTTTAAATATCTTAACAGTATCTCTTGTCATTTTTGATCTCTCCAACATCTACTAGCCTTGGATTTTCTGTTCACATATTTTAAAGGAAGAGCAACATGTGGATATGCATACCCTTTATTGCTACTGCAATGCCTTTATAATCTGGATCCTGGTATCAGGCTCTGTCTGAGAGCAGCATTCCCCAAGAGAGGTACCAGCAATTTTCTGTTTTAGATCATCTCTATTCCTAAGCATAGTGCATGATCCAAGATTCAGAAATTGCCCTTGTTAAGTGCACCTTGTTTTTGAAACCAATCTCTCACAGAACTGGCAGTTCATAATTCAACATAAAATAATATTAGCGGCTGTACATAACCTAGAGAAATGACTACAAAAAGAGGAAAACAAACATTTGCATACTGTAATGTCTGTAAAAGTAAAACTGCACTGCTTGATACATATTTATATAATTCACACCTTCATTACTTAACTTGGTTATTTGCATTTAGAGACCAGTTCAAAGTGTTCTGCAATAATTCTATTGAAGGAAAAATGGAACCGAAACATCAACCACGCTGGTGTTGCAAAGCATAGGACCCTGAACCTCAGCTAACCTTCTCTTCAGACTGTATTATACCTGCTGGGAAGTTCCAACCGCTATAGATCAGTGTGAAAGGACCTCTGATTCTGACTGATACAAACTCTCTATTTTGAGATGGAAAATTAGGGATGAAAAATAAAGTTGACTTTCCTGTGCTATATTTGAACTTCTGAGTCAGAACATCTGGAGGGCTGCTGCTGCTGGACCAACCATGCTAAGAATTGGCAACCTTTTCAAAGATTGTCTATAGGCAGCAAAAATGGTCGGGGAAAAAGACTGCCTTTTTATAGGATTTCCCAGTCTTTCAAGATTTTATCCTTTATATTGTGCTGGTTCTAACCTGAGACATCAGATGTTCTCAATGAAATGATTTTTTAAAAAAATACAAGATTTGGTAATTTATTAAGAGTTAATGTTAATCATTTTAAATTTTAATTTAATTTTCAATGACTATGGCCACTATCTTAGGAGTGTTTACCCAGGGTTCATGAATGTTGCAGTATGTTGCCACCACTGAATAATACCATTTTGGATAGCATATTATTGTTGTTATGGTCCTTCAAGTCAATCTAGTTCTACTAATGCATTTTTGTTTTAGAATAAGAGAAAATGAAGATTATATAGTCAAATTTCCTGACCGGAGAAGTGATCTCATCCATTCTTCATCCCTCTAAAGCTGCCCTTCTCTCCAGGGGGTATGCAAGATAATAGCCAATTCTGTAGAAGGGCTTAAAAGAATTTTAAACTGAAATCAGCTGGTCTCAGACAAAAATGCATTGGCTGCTTGGGTAACTTTAGGGGGTGGGAGGGGAGATGTTTTCTAAATTTTTCAGAACAGCACATATTTTTCATGGGGGGGGGGAATGAGACACATCTTTGTTCAAAATTCTTTAAAAACAGATGTTGTCTTGAACATGGAGATAGAAAATACAAGAGAATCTTTGGCTTTGAGACTTGCTTTGCTATTCCTGAGCCCTCCTATTATTTTAAAAGGATGGTCAAAGAAATCATCTTCCTGAAAGGTTCTGCTTCTGTTTCCTGAAATTGTGATGTATGTGCTTATATGTGACAGGGTTTGCTGCAAGTGATTTCCTGTTTTCTCTGAGCTGTCTTTTTCTCTTTCTATCCTTTCTCAATTACTGTCTGAAAGAGCAGAAGCTCTTAGGTCCCTTCTGATGCCAAGGAGGAATAATGATGTTCCAAAAGGAGGTATTTTCCTCAGAACTCCCATGGTGGAGAAGAGAGGAGTTCTTAGGAAGTATTGCTTAGAGAATGGAAGGGCTTGAGTTTACATTCCCATTAAGCCATAAAGCCCAATGGGTGACACAGAATCAGTTCCTAATCCTCACATAAAATGGCAGTTGTGTGAGGAAGAAATAGAGAAGAGCCACATACATTATGTAGATTATAACCTATGGTGTCTAGAGAGCCAGGCAATCCACAAGGTTCCACAAAATTAAATTTAGGTTGCAGGTCCCTCATTCTAGGATTCACTAGTTTGATTTGTATATGAATATCATGAGAACTTCTGCAGAAGTTCTTCTGGGAGCAGGAGAGTCAAGGTTCCAGTAGCTTTGACCATTCATCTAGGGAACATAGCAGTTGTGGCTTTGTGACATGGAATTCTACACAGGCTGAGCATGTTGCAAAGACTGTCTGATAAAATTTTACAGTATGAAAAGATGATTCTGTATGCTAGCCTTTATTTGTTTGTTAGCTGCCCATCTCAATAGGGCAACTCTGGGTGACTTACAGAAGATAATCTTTTATGTCCTGTTCACAATAATCCAGCCAGGTTTATAGTGAAAGTTCATGGTCTCTCTTACCTAGTGAACTTTGCTATTTTCCCTTTGAACCATGGTGCCACTGGTCTCAACATAATCTCAACCTCTATTCTCTTCCCCCCTCTGAGTCTCATCCTATATAAATATTCACCATATGCAATGGATGGCAGGTGTGACAATTCAACTAAGGATTTGAGCAAAAGGGTTGTTGTAGCCAACCTGAAAATTCTGAAAAAACAATAGGTTATGAAGGTTTGTAGTTAATGTGGTAATTTTCTTGGAGAATCCCTACAGATGCTAAATTGGATGAATCTTATTTATCTGTGTACTCTGAGAACCAGTTTCATTGATTGGTTTGATTACATTTTAATATTGAATATTGAATAGCAGGATTTTTTAAAAAATCCATAATGGGTAGATCTGATTTACAGTATGTAATCTCTGTGGTTTTCTAGTTGTTTCAATACCATGGGGAAAACATTTCACATACACAATAGTTTTCTGCAGCTGTGGCTTTAGCCTGAGAATTAGATACATCAGAAGAAAATGCTGCAGAGGTTGTTTATTGGATGTGCTTTTTTCTCTTTTGAAAAATTAACAGACTCTTCACTAGTATATTTCAGTAAGTCTGATGTATTGATAGGTTTTGAGAGGAGTGAGCTGGGTAGTATCATTATATCATCATTTCATTTATATTTTGCATTTGGCTACTTTAAATGAGAGGGATAAATAGCTATCCTTCTACCTTTAATTCATTCCAAATTGCCAAAGCTTCTGTGAAATTCTATGCTATGACCAAGTTACAAAAAAGAACATGACACTCAAGGAAGAGGTGAGCCCTAAAACCACATAATTTTCCTAAATGAGCAAATTTTTAATGAGCTGGTGTTCACAACCATTGTATATATTTTCTACCTTGGTTCAGTTAATGCTTCTATTTTTCTTGGTTGAGAAACTGGATAGAATGACAATATCCTGCTCTAGTGTTGGATTAAGCAGGAACCAATAAAATAAGTTTTTCAGAGCCAAACTCAACAAAAAATAGGCTTCAACTCACTTTGCAAACTTAAAACATAATAAAGACAAAAATGTAAATTCCAAGATCTCAATTCATATATCAATCCACACACACAAACACATACAATAGCAAGAAGATCTGGGCGTTGGTTGTTGAATGAGGTTTGAAATAGAGAATCTCTCATTCTAATTCCTTGATTTGTTAAGAGAGGTGTCTGGATGGAGTGGGAATCTAGAAAATTTAAAACGTTTCTGGTATAAAAATTGCACTTTATGGGGATATTAGTGAAAGTCGTTTGTATGTAACAGGAGAACAAGTTCTTTGCACATCCCATTTTTCCTCTTTTACTTAAAAGTAGAAAAAAATAGCTGGCAGTGTTATGCTATGTAGTATGATGTTAATGGTGGGTAAGTGATCTACCTATATTGCAGCCTTATTCTTACATTAGTCAGACTTCAGTTTGCTTGTGGAAGTTAGTTTGATGGTTTACTTGACTAATTGGTAACTTGTCTTCATGATATCCTATCCTTCCAGAGCTCAAGAACATCATAGTATTCCCCACTTCAAATTTTCCTGACAAAAAATGCATGAGGTAAGATGGCTAGGGAGGTGACCAACTCAAAATCATCCAATGAGTTTTCTGACTCTCCTTAATCCCAGTCTGGCATATTTTAACCACAAAAACATCACATTTGTTCTGTCATTATCATGATTCTTTGTCAGAATGTTCCAAACTAAAGTTCTATGTTGTAAAGTGAGTGTCACTCAGTGCTAAAAAACAATATGCAGCAACCCTTGGGAAAATACCATCTTCCATGGCTTCCCATCAATTGAGCCTCTCTTACCTCTCCCTTACAAATTCCTAGAATGAGTTTGCATCATTAGATAGCATCACTCTACAATGGCCAGTGGGGAAAAATGGTGACTGCTAAGCTACTGATTGCATTTGCACTGTGGCTTTCACAGTGGTGAGAATGAATAGTATCTTTTGGCAGAAAATATCAGAACAGGTTTAATGATTTGATGACCCCATGTGGGTCAACCACTGGGAAAAAGAATGCTTGATATGATTAACTCAAATTCTTCTGAATCCTTATTAGCTTTTCCAAACCCTTTCATGCTCTCTATCCTGACTTTTCCTAAATGGTACATGCCATGCCATTTTCCTGGAAAAGGAATACGTGATTCCCCCAAAATAAGACCGTCTTCAGTGGTGAAATCCAAAAGTTTTTACTACTGGTTCTGGCGATTGACTTGGTGGGCGGGGTGTGGCTTGGTGGGTGTGGCTTGGTGGACATGGCAGGAGAAGGATACTGCAAAATCTCCATTCCCACCCCACTCCTGGGGGAAGGATATTGCAAACTCTCCATTCCCTCCTCACTCCTGGGGGAAGGATATTGCTAAATCTCCATTCCCACCCCACCCCAGCCAGAGGGGGTATTTTCCAGTTCTCCAAACTACTCAAAATTTCCACTACTGGTTCTCTGAACTGCTCAAAATTTCCGCTACTGGTTCTCCAGAACCTGTCAGAAACTGCTGGATTTCACCCCTGCATGTCTTATATTTTTTGAACTCCATAATAAGCACTTGGTCTTATTTTTGGGGAAGCCTTATTATTTTGGGGTGCATGGAACAAGACACGGCTCCTCTTGCCATCTTACCTGATTTCCAGCTATGTCAATCTAACCTTAACCAGATGAAATGGCGGGGACCATCTGCACATATGTTTAAATATTTTTGGGGAGGGTTTATTTTCAGGGGACCTTATTTTCAGGGGTGATGGTATTTTTAGCGCATGCGCTCAAAAGCCCGATTGGGCTTATTATCAGGGGATGTCTTATTTTGGGGAAAACACGGTACTAAAAGTACAGCACATTGAACCATTACACTATCAGGATTCATATAGTATTCACTATCCATATGTATTCCTCTATGTATCACAATTTATATCCTCCTCTTACCTCTCTCTCTCTTTAATAGGCACTTACTTATATCCTTGATTTATGAATAGTTTGCTCAGGAATAAATCAGAGTAGAAAATCATCAATTATAGTAAAAATGTAGCAAAACTGGAGGATTATTTTGATATCTGGTTGGTATTTTTAACCCTAACCCTCACATCCTGGAAATAAACTGTTTCAATTCCTACCCTCAAAACGATGCTATAGAGCACTGCACACCAGAACAACTAGACACAAGAACAGTTTTTTCCCGAATGCCATCACTCTGCTAAACAAATAATTCCCTCAACACTGTCAAACTATTTACTAAGTCTGCATTACTATTATTCTTCTCATCGTTCCCACCACCCATCTCCTTCCACTTATGACTGTATGTCTATAATTTTGTTGCTTGTATCCTTACGACTTATATTGATATTGTGTCCTGATTGCTTATTTGTACTGTATGACTATCATTAAGTGTTGTACTTTATGATTTTTTTTTATTGAAAAGTTTTACACACACAAAATTCCCCCCCCCCATTATCCCCCCCACCCTTTTTCCCTCCCCCCACCTCCCCAACACCCCTTCCCACCCTCCCCCCCAGACTTCCCAGAGCAAAATACAGGGTATTTCAATTAGCAATCATAAGCTAAATTAAACTAACTATTCTTAAGCTAACAAATCCCCCCTTAAAACCTTAACTCTGCTATGGATAACATAATACATCTAAAATTTAACATTCATTCATAGGCTATTTGATATTTTCTTGTCGTACTTTATGATTTTTGATGAACATATCTTTTCTTTTATGTACACTGAGAGCATATGCACCAAGACAAATTCCTTGTGTGTACAATCACACATAAAAAATTCTACTCTGCTCTGCTCTGCTCTGCTCTGCTCTGCTCTGCTCTACTCTACTCTACTCTACTCTACTCTACTCTACTCTACTCTACTCTATTCTATTCTATTAGATTGCATTAAGGTAGCAAACAGTATTTCTTACCTCTTACAATATATATAGATCCTGTTCATATTATAGCCGATCTAATCATCACTTCTACCAGGCTCACCATCAATTCAGTCACCTTGATGGAGCAGCAAAATATGACTGAGTTCTTATCCTCTCAGCCATTGCAAAGATGCTGGAAGTTTGCCTCTTTCTTCTCCACTTCCTGCTTTCATTACTTTATTACACACTAGAGCAGAGGTCCCCAAACTTGGCCGCTTTAAGACTTGTGGACTTCAACTCCCAGAATTCTCCAGCCAGCTATGCTCTGGGAGTTGAAGTCCACAAGTCTTAAAGCGGCCAAGTTTGGGGACCCCTGCACTAGAGGGTTAAAATCAATTGTGGGGCAGTTAAGGTCAGTGCCATCATGAAATCACACATTTCTTTAACTTGTTCACCTTGGCCCTCGTGGTTGCAGGCCATGACAATTGAAATGGCCACAGAGACAATAGTTTGCATGGAGTCAGTTGACTTGGGGGATTTCTTTTACCAGAAAGAAGGGTCTGCTTAGGGTTAAAATTAATTTTTGGGGGTTGGCTGGGTTTTGAAATTTTCATGACCCACTTTCTCTTTCCCATGACTTAGTTAAGGCTGAGTCATGAAACAGAGCCATAATTTCACCTTTCAGACTTTGAAGAGTGAAAACATTTGGTAAAAACTGCTCTGTGCTTGTCATAAGTTCAGACTGTATTTACCATTGTTACTTTAAGAACATTAAATAATATATTGATAGGAGGGAAAAGAAGAATTTAGAGCTATCATAATTCAAACCAGTTTCCATTTTAAAAATTAGCAGAGTCCTTTTAAAAATGCAGCTAAATTTGTCCTCTGTTGCTTGTTCTGAGGTTTTAAATTGCCAGGTAAAATGCCCATAAAGAGTCCAATCATCCTCGAGGCAATCCAAAAAGGGCAGAAGGGAATCCCTTGCTGTCTTTTAAGAGCAAAGAGGATGAAGGAGGAGACTTCCGTGCTTTGCATGTATTTCCTTTTATAGCATGCCATAAAGATTAAAAATACATTGTACGCAAGTGCAGTATTTAATGTAGCACTTTAATTACATTCAAGTGTGTTGCTAAATAGTCTTGAGAAAACCTTAATGACCAGCTGTTCTCCCCTCTTCCCATATGTCAGAAATGGTTTGAGAAATCTCATTCTGGGACAGTAAGGTTGCATAATTAGACAGTGTATAGATAACACTTCTAGCTTTTCCTCTTAAACTGCAGCCCCTTTTTCATGAACATACTGCAGTTCTGTGCCAGCTTGGCACGAAGTTGTCGTGCCTTGTGCCAAACAGCAACCGAGATGTACAAACTCAGAGAGATGTTATGATTGCACCATTATCTTTTTTTAAAAAACTTTCTTTTTCATAATTAGAACTCAATCCTTTTTTTAAAACGTTATGCAAGAGTCAATCTTCTGTGGTTGACAAATAAGCTGAGTAAAACAAGAGACTATACATTTTTAATCGTCTTGCTATAATGCGGCATGCCTAATCAGTAGGAGAAGTAACTGCCTCTATGTAGTCACAGAAACATCATTCCATAAGTGTTTTATGAATTTGGCATTGAAAATTCACCAAGATTCTGTTTTCCTAAATTATCACAGCAAAAGTCTTAATCAGCCACGCACATGCAGTGAAGGAAATACTGAAGTGACAGCAAAATTAGCAGGAACTTACTCAGCTCACTACCAAATCATCAGCTCCAAAGCCACCTGGTGTTGTGGAATCTGCAAATATTTTAACATCACAGCAGTACACATACTTATTTACGTGTTCATTCATTTATTGCAAGTGGGGAAACCCTTCATTTTAATTGTATATACACATACACTTAGCAAACATTGAGGTCTGATAAGAATGAGTATGTGTGAGAGAGTAAAATAAAGAGAGAGAGAGAGAATCAAAGCCATATATATGCCAAACCCAGAGCATCCAGGACTACATCAGCAAGATGGCACCCAAAGATGAGCTGCTGAGAGAGTGCCTGAGGCAATAGCAGACATGAGAGGAAAGATCAAACACAGGAAGCGTGTGGCAAAACAAGGCCCTGTATGGGATGTACATCTCATAGAGTGCTGAGGTGGCAGGCATTGGGAAATCCTATCAGTAGCTGGAAAGAGCTGGATTAAAAGGTAACACTGATCACAGCAGCACAAAAACAGGGACCAGAAACATAGAAGCAGGAATCTATCACCCTAGACAGAACCCCAGGTACAGACTATGCAGAGAGATCTCAGGGACAGTCCAATCCAAAGTAGCAAGGTATAAGATGAGGTCAGGAAAAGCTTACCATGAGTGGCACAGCTAAGTAGCTAGCATTGTGTGCAGGAGCACAGTGTATGGGCTACACCTTCCAAACTCCAAATGGGAAATTCCACAGAATATCATGGAGAACAAGAAAGCTAAGATCCTGTGGGACTTCTAGATGCAGACAGACAGGCAGATACTGACCAATCAATCAGATATCATGGTAGCATATAAGGAACAGAAGACAGCAGTGGTGACAGCAATATCGGGAAGGGGTATGAGAAGGAGTATGAGAAATTCTAAAATCTATATCAATGGCCAAAGAAAAAGGTTTGTTGATGAATGCCAAATGGTCCCTGGTTGCCTTTTGACAGATTGGATCAGGGGTGGGTTCTAATTTTTTTTACTACCAGTTCTGTGGGTGTGGCTTATTTTGTGGGCGTGGTTTGATGGTCATGTAACAATTCTTTAGCATTTAGCAGAGACACTAGTCTACCAGGCTTTTAACTGTTTGCAGAGTCATACCGGTCTACCCATTTGTTTTTGGAGCGTTCCGGTCTAGCTATTTATTTTTGGAGCACACCGATCTACCCATTTATTTTTGGAGTGCACTAGTCTACCACCACACTGCCTTTGACCACTGATCAACTGTAGGGCGGCCCTTTGAAGCACTGTGGCAAGAGTTTAAACAGTTTTTTTCCTTCTAGCCAATCAGCTGGGAGTCGGGAGGCAGCGAATAGATTGGGGGCGGTGCCAGGCAGAGGTAGTATTTACCGGTTCTCCGAACTACTCAAAATTTCCATTACCGGTTCGCAAGAACTGGGGAGAACCAGTAGCAACCCACCACTGGATTAGATGTCACGTTTTCATAAGCCATGACACAAAACAGTTGTACCCTCAAATGTCCCATTGTCACCCAAGACTTTTCTTCCTTAGGAGGAGCAAAACAATATCATCTTTCCTCATAGATAGAATACTAGAATCTCCCTTCTCTTTGACATGAATTAGCAGTGATTAGTCCAAAAACCCTAGTTTGTCAGACGCAAAAGGAAATCAGCAGAAAGTCAGACAAAAATATTTAAAATTGTGTTTAAGACTGAAGATTAAAGTTAAGTTGGCTTCAGTCAATTTCTTAAGTTAAATTCTTCAGTTCTGGACAAAAATTGAAGGTTTTTTTTTTTTAAAAAAAGTCCTTACTTCCTGCCTGCCTACCTACAACTTTTTGTCCCTGCAAGATACTAACTTGAGGTGGCCAAATAAACTTAATAAGTAATGAATGAGCTAGAAAAGACCGAGACAGTCTTCTAAAAATAGATGGATCATGTTTTCACATAAGTCATTGCTGGTAGCCAATGGGAACCAAAACCACATTTGATGGCTTTTCATCAGTGATCACAAATAGTCTCGTCTGGGTACCCAGAATGTTTGCAATGAGTCAGAAATATTTAGCGCAGGTCTTGGTACCAACCACTCATGTTGCAGAACTGTAGTCAAAGATAAAATAGATAACTCAGTCTGAAAGCCTTAAAATTCTCAGGACAGAAAGTTTCATTTAATGTAGGGACACCTGAAATTAGCATGGCTCTGCTGTAAACAAGTGTTGAAATCTGGATTTTAAATAAGACTTAAATAAAGTCTTAAATGAAGATTTGAGCAAGTTGATTAGTGATCCTTATTCCTATTTTATTTTGCTGTTCATATTGTTTTAGATTATCATGAGTTTAAAAAGGGTTAATCTGTATGTACTTCTTGAGAATGTGGGAATGAAGATATAGTTTCAGTGCAGCCAGGACAAAATCCTCTCTCTTTCTTGGATTTTAAGGGAAGTTCACACAGCACACCTGATTAGCCAGGAAAGAGACAAAGGCAGGGGTGAAATGCTCCTGGTTTGGACCAGATTGGATGATCCGGTAGCGATTGTAGCAGGTGGTTCGGAGAACCAGTAGTGATGGCGGTGCAAGTCTCCGGCCACCCGCCCAGATGTCATTACTTCCTGGTTTTAACCAGGAAGTAATGTGTTTTTTACTCTCTGGCATGCGCAGAAGGGGTTTTTTTGCACATGTTCAGGGGTCTGCGTGTGCATGTGACGCACATGCGCAAGCAAAGCAAGTGCACACACGCAGCGCATGCACTTCCGAACTGGTAAGAAAGGTACGTAGATTTCATCCCTGGACAAAGGTGAGGAGGAATTGGACGTAGTGGGAATCTAGTTGACTTCTTTGCCTTCTAGTAATTGGCTGTTTTGTGACTGGCTCAGTTCACTAGAACAAACATTTTGGAAAGGTGAAGCACCTTTCTCATAGCAGGGACATAACAGGTCCTCAAAATCCTCACAATAAAAATATTCCTTAACATGCTAAGAGCACTGAAAAATTTACTCAAAGGTCCCCAAGGCTTCCTGATCTAGACAATTAATATTATCCAAGAATTGCTTTGAAATCCCTTATTCAACCATCACAATCCAATAAATACATTTATATTCACTTAATAGTTGGAATAATCCTTCCTGCATATAATTTGTAATAATCATCCTAGGATTGCTAGGATCCTAGTAACAATATCTTTTCTTTGGTGGACTGACCACTGACCTGCTGTCCTCTGACTGAACGAAAAGTCATCAGAAAAACTTGTTAGGGGCATATTGATTTGCCTGTGTGTAGAAAATGGGGTATGAGTGACCATTCAGATGAGAGAATTCTTCAGTGTGACTGCCCTGCTTAAATTTCCAATGGCTTATTTAGATGTAAGCAATGACAGCTGTAATTTAGTTTCCTTAGTTATAATGTCCCTCAATTAATATTCACAGTAATGGAAGTGAAGGGCCCCTTTGGAAAAAAAAAACTTGAATGCTGGCCAAAGCTTTGGGAAACTGATTCTCAAGAGGATTAATCAGCATTTAAAACTTGCTTTAATAAAAATCTGATCTTCTGCTGTGTGGCGTGCATAATACTTTTCAAATTTTAAAGCATTTTATTTTAATAGTGTGTGATTCTTTGTCTACTGTTTAATGGGATTTTAAACTCTAACTGCTTCAGATCAATCCTGCTTTGACCTATGAGCGTTCTTTCACTTCATATTCAATATTAAAGAAAACCTGATTTCTCTTAGAAAAGATAAGCGCTACACATAATATAAAAGCACAAGCGAGTGATAAGGGAGGTTCTGCACTTTTTATCACAGTTAGAAAATAGGTATTTGAAGAAGCTGATCATTCAACATAGTTAATATAAATTTTAAAAATGCAGAAGCAAAGTGATAATATTTCTTATTAGACAGCCATTATGTTAACCAGAAATCTTTGACATATTTGTACTCAGAGGTTTGTTTTCCAAATAAGCATTGATTTTTCAACTCACTTCCTATGAATTTCCCTAAACTAATGTACTTTTGCTAAGTACCTCTGTGCACATTCCTTAGGAATAAGTCTCATCAAACTTACTTCTGAATATTTGTCTTGCAATCTTATGTACAAGGGAACAGAAATAAATGTATTTTGATCTATGTGGTAATCCCAAAATAGAATCTGCTCTCTAATTAGAAATCTCCCTTTTAAATAATAATATTAAAATATACCACAATTTCTATGTAAAGATCAGAACTTCAGTTCCAAAACTGATTTTTTTTTTGTTAGGTAAACAGTTTGGATGTGTTCACACAACATTAATACCCAGTTATATTTAAAGTTCCAACAGTTGCTGTTACACAGCATGCAATGCTTGGTCAATATAATTTTGGGTTTTAGCAAGTTCTGCAAATGAATTCATCTTCTTGGATTAATTTATGATTCCAAACCTCAAAACTATGAGAATTCAGTAACCAGGTTGAACATATTATGTGAATGTAGCCTTTGTGTAATAACTATAGCCCAGCTGCTTTTTTCCATCACTGATCCAATTTGATGCTTCACTTCATCATAAAAGCACAGGATTCCTAAACTGTGCCAAGGGTTCATGTATAAGATTCTGGGGTTTGTTTGTTTTATTTTGCTTTTGCTGCTCTTTTGTTTGGTTGTTCCAATCAAACTTTGTGACGCCTCATTAAAACAAAGTAAAGAATTAAAGACAAATCCTCTGGGATGAGTAAAGATAGTGAGAAACAGCAGAACTAATCTGGCATAGGAGCTGAATTTTCTAGGCCCAACGAAACCTCCCAGATGTGGTTTCCCCAATAGTGAGAGAGCTTGAATGCTGACCACTGCAATTTGAGGGGAAACCAGAGAAAGGGAAGAGGGCCACACAGCAACTTTTTGCCCACTGCTGTATCAGTAGACCTGAACCTTCCATGGATCATGCATAGCCCCCTGACTTAATCATCAGACTCAATGTGGGGGGGGCACTTCCTCTCTCTTTCCAAATACATGCACACAAAACTCATGCCTTCTTCCCTCAGAAGAGCTAGTTATTCTTAATCCTCTGAACATCTTTTTCTCTTAGCCATATCATATCATATCATATCATATCATATTTTTGTAGGCAAAATCAGGATGGCCAATAGATGCCAGCAAAGGGTTACAGTTCAAGTTAGAGCTAAAAGCTATGCTCTGAAGAAACACCAGATTGAACATTCTGATTTCTTGTGGGTTTCTGAAAAAGAGAAGAGATCAGCTTTATTTTTGCTTTTAGATTTTTCCTTCTAAATCTCTGGTCCATGGTTGAAAGAAAGTTAGATGGGAAAGGGATATTCAGTAAATGAAACCCATGACTATAAAATGTTCGAAGTAAACTAAGAGTTAACAATCTGCTCATATAAAAAAATGATAATAAATATATATAAATAGCTCCATTGTTATTATCCCACCTTTTCCTAGCTGTCACATCTAGTTTTCAATATTCAAACTGACATCCTATAAAATGTTGGAAAGGAACAAGCTCTTATAACATTTTCTTATAACAAGTGATTGTACTAGATATACCTTTTATGCTATTTGAATTCTGTTTTCCTCAAAATACATCAAAGCCTGCTCAAGAACTTCTACTCTCCCATTTCTACTTTGGAATCTTTTTCAGACTTGCAATTTTAATTTAATTTTAATTTCTTTGCTTGAATTCACCAGAACAAGAGGTATCCTGGAGATTTTTATAACATAATGGGACCCATTGCACCTACATGATGTAAATCACATGCACATCCTATAAGCCTTCCAGGTTAGACCATTGTGGTTCCTAATGAGTTTTTCAGAGTTTTACCATGGATAGACACCTTCAGCTATTGCCAAATTCTGATTATTATTGAAGGTGGTGGCATTAGTTTCTCAAATAAAGCAGACAAGATTGGAGCCAAACCATGCTAACTAACTAAAAGAGGAAGGTAGAGCATTTTCAAGGATGAGGAAGCACAAAGTTATTCTAAAACCAAAATAAAATCTTAGAGGGCATTCTCCTAAGTCACCCCCCCCCAAATAACAACGTAATAGGCAAGTGATGTTCTTCATTTTTGAAGACAGGAAAACTGAAGTGAAAAAGGGAAGGATTAGAGTATTTTGAAAGTTTGCTAAATGAAGAATACAGAATGGAAAAAAAACTTACACAAAGCCAATGCAATCATCAAAAGATATGTGAATGAATGAATGAATGAATGAATGAATGATGTAGGGTGTTCCAAGAAGTATGAAAGAAAAATAATGAAATAATAGAAAGTCTGAATGAATACTTCATTTTCCTCAAAAAAATTGATCAATAGGTAACCATGATGAACTTATATTTTCAGGAAGGAATTGCCACAAAATCAAACAACTACTGGTAACAAGAGAAACATTTCAAGATTTTATTGAAAATTTGCAAACAAGCTAATTGCCAGATTCAAATGACACCTGAGAGATTTTAAAGCACTGAAATGTGAAACTGTTGATCATCTACTGTTGATGGTGATGTTATCCATTCAGTCGTATCCAACTCTTGGCAATTCTATGGGCCAGATCTCTCCACATTTTCCAATCTTACTCTACTTCTTTGAGTTTTTGTATGTTCTGGCTGCTATTAGTTTTGATAGTGGTTGATCATCTACTAATATATAATATACCCTGCCAATTTAACATTTAAAAAGAATTTCAGAGGAATTGCACATGGATTGGTGAAATAAATGAGGGTAGAAATGAAAGTGTGATTTGCAGCAAAATTGTCATAAGATAGATGAGGGTCTCCTACCCACCAATCAATATATGTGTCTATGAGCCCAGCTGGATCAGTAACTGATTAAAGAACAAAAGCCACATAATAAATGGGATAAATTCTTGCAATGGAGGCAAGTGTGATACTAAAAGTATCGTAAATTTAAAAATTGTTCATCAGTAGTCTAAAGCAGGCGGGGGAATTCTGGGAATTGAAGTTCACACATCATAACGAGACTGAGGTTGAGAAACACTAATCTAGATGACCTATCGTTGCAATGCAACGTGTTCTTCAGGTTCTTTAAAGAAGACAAGGAGAAGTAACAAAAATGTTATTTTGCTGTAAGGGCTGTCAGGCAAGATGTTTTATTTATTTATTTTTCCCCCTTGCCAATCTTGCATGATAATTTCACCTCCCACCTCCACCCCTACTCTTTTGCTCTCATTTTCTAGTTTTCTTTTGTTAAGGCACTTTAGAAAGAACATATTCACCCTGTAATGGTTAATTAAAGAAAACCAACACGGATAATCACTTTCTGGTACTTGAAAATATTCTAATTTTTTAATGGAGAAAATGCATTCTTAAATTAAAAATGCATAATAAGTCATGGCAATAATAAGAATAAAGTGGAAATTGGGGCAGATGAATGTAGGTTTATAAGTAAAATCATTTGCTAGATATAAAAGCAGTCTTCACTGATGAAGACTCAGGGCAGGGGGAAAAATGGCAAGCCTCATAATGCTTACAAATTGTCCATAATTGTATGGATTTTAAATATAAAAGTTTGCAGTGGCAAAAGCTAAAAGCCATTAGGAGAGATACTATTGTGTGATGCTGCTGCAGGAACCAGTTCTAATCTTTCAGGGAGTGGGGAAGCGACACCAAGAATGAGTTTTCTAAAATTTTGATAACGATACTTGAGTCATGTCTTAATGTTTACTACAATGCTCACATTGTTCACAAATGACATGGCCTAATGCATAGATGAATTCAGTTTGAAAAGAGCTTCTAATTAACATGAATAGTCTTCTCCTCTGAAGGTCACTTATTGCAAAGTTCATTTTCCAACCATGCCTCACTAAAATAGTCACCCTCGGTAACAGCCATTAGATTAAGAGACTGAGGTCTGTTCTCAGTACAACACTGGGTCGTGGATTTCAAAAGAAATCTCTCTTCCATGCCAAAAGAAAAAAGAAAATGGAGCACAAGGAGAACTGTTGCAATTGCACTGTAAATATTTCCACATTTAGGATGTTAATGAATTTCTTTAATGATTATAATAAAAAGAATAAAAGCACCAAAGAACTTACATGACTGATAATGCCACGTCTGTGGGGAGGGGTGTCAAAAACTAAATATGATAGTTGTGAACACCCAATGAAAGCATGTTACACAAGAGTGGGATTTTGATCATGTGGGCACGGTTGCCATCCTGACCTTTTGGCAAGGAAAAGATCCAAGTTAGGTGATTTGGGGTTTTCTTTTCCTCTTAAGTGTGACAGATTTCTGGGCAGCCTGCTGTATCTAACATGACTGAAATGAACTACAAACCTGGAATCTACCTGAGATTTTGTGATCAGTACAAGAGTCTTGGTTGTGCTGGGGTGGCGCTTTAAAGGAAAGCTGTCTTGAAAGCTGTCATTACCAGCATGCTTCCCCAACAAATTGGTAGAGGCCATCTTGCCCAGGAGCAGAAGAAGAAACAACAGGAAATTCCCCTTCTTGTTGCCTGCCAGCCAACCAGGCAGCCAGGCAGTTCAGAGTACAGCTCCCAAATAGTTCCTGAACTTGTTTAGAGAGCTTTTCACCTCATCCAACAGGTCTGCTTGACTTGTGTGATACAGAAACATCCCAGTTAGTTGATGCTATTTGTCCCCCTGCCACTTTCTTTCGTGCCAAGCCAAATCAGCCCCTTGTTTTCCTAGGAAACCAAAAGTAATGGAGCAGACAGGAACACAGCTGAAATGCAAATGGGGAAAAAAAGACCTTGGGATGAATCAGATCAAGCATGAATTGAGGCCCATTTGAAAGTCTGTTACACAGCAGTGGAGGCAACAAAGTGGTTCAACATCTATATGAAACTACAGGGGAGATCATTAGGAACTTTGGAGTGGGATGCCATCAGGATGCTGATGACACACACTTAGCTCCACTGCTTTTTGCCATGTAACTATAGGGAAGCAAGCAATGCTCTTGAACTTCGCCTAAGTTGACTGAGGTAGATGAGGGAAACAGAGAAACAGCTAGGTTGAATTGAATCCAGATAAGACCCAGGTGATGCTAGAAGATAGGAAATTGGACTCAAATATGAAACTTCAACCTGGGATAGAATTGTACTTTTCCGGAAAAAGTAAACCCACCACCTGGGAATGGCAAGATCAGTGTGGATGGGGTGGTGGGTGGGAATAAGGTTTGTGTAGGTGGATCCAGTGGGGTGGAAAGAAGAAATTTAAAAAGGCTGTTTTAAAAGAGCCCTGGGGTATTGCTAGAATCAATCAAGTCCCAGAAACAGATGGGAAAGGAACAAAGTTAAGAGGCAGAAGTGCATTTTTGTTACAAATACATGCTACTGGATATATGATTTACCGTAATTGCAATTCTCTTGTTTATTTAATGCACACAGAGAGGGAGAGGTGTAGCATTCATAAAGCTGCCACTTTGAGAGAAGAGTACTGCTAATGTTTTCAAATTAAACTATTTTTGTAAATAGTTGGAGGTAGCTGTAATAATATAACAATAATAAGGAAATAACCTTCCTCTCCCCCTCCAACCCGAATGTACAGAAATAAGACTTGGCGTGTGTGCCTTTTATTTGGCTTTTATTAACATATTTTTCCTAGAAATCTCCTTATCTGAAGCTCAGCTTAAACCACCAGATGGGGTTCTCGTGGCCTTGAACAGTATTCCAGGAGCAACAGAGACGAAAGCTCTAACTCAAGCCATTAATATACAGAAGATCTCTCAGCTAATTCAAGAAATGAGGTGATACTCCATCAACGTTCAGAGATCACTACTTGAAGGTTCGATTCCAGGAGTTGTCCTACAGCAAATGCTGAGTAATAAGTATCTGACAAGCTATGATTTTCAAACTGTATCTATTTTGACTTGCTGAAGCTCTACATTTTGACCCTTGAACTAATTCTGGAAACTATTTTCAACCTTGAGTTATGGTATGTCTGATGCTCCAATACTAGCTTACTCTGAATTCTTTATAGAAGCTGTAGTTTAGCTTTCAATTCCACTTTCATCAACTGTAAGTGGACTGCCTTGCAATCCTGCCCTTGCTAATAGCAGGATGCCCTATTACACTGCTGTATCTTGTTATTTCTTGAGATCTGGACAACGAAGTGAGAAGATATTCCTCATTTGGTTGCTCTCCAGATATATTCAATTGTGATTTCCAGAACAGAACAAGACTGCTTGTTGAAAACTTTACGCAAAATTTTCCAGATCTTCTATTCTTCCTTCCCAGTTGTCAGGAAGTTTACAAGAATTATCAGTGAAATGTGGCATCATTTTGGTTAAAGGATTCTTTGATTGTTTGCTTTTTCTCTTTTTCTTAAAATTTAAGGATCCCAATCTTTGCTAACACAGCTCTTAATGAGAAATCATATCTATGGAGTAAAGTATGGGAAGTACTTCAGCACCCAGGAAGGCTAAGTGGTCCAACTTCCTAACCAAGAACAATGGGCACAGGAAAGTAGGAAGCCACAGAGCTGGAGGTATTAAGAGTGTTGTCCAAGTATGGCCATAAGGAACTCAAACAGTGGAAGATGCACTACTGTATAAATGAAAAACCTCCATTCATACTTTACAGTATTTATACAGTATTATGGACTTGCTTGGAGATGTTCAACAAACTGATGTAGCTCCATGAGCTGCCTATCCTAGTTACAATCCATATGTGGGTCTAGATCAAACTAGGTTGCATTTTACATCCGCCAGTGATGTCACCCCATGGATAGTTTCTTTGTCCCTGTAAAGTTGAAGGGTACTCAGTGAGATGCTTTCATTTAACTGGATGTCCAATATATGCTCTCCCTACATGTGAAGGGAAGAAGATGGCCACATCTAATCACACCACCATGTGTCCAAGATTTTGGCCATGTGTTATCCCATCAAAAGTTGACACTAAGGAGAGCAAAACAAAATTAAAATAAAAAAATAATATATGTCATATGATAAGCTCCTTATATCTCTGCATCAGAATAACAGAACAACAGAGTTGGAAGGGATCATGGAGGTCTTCTAGTCCAACCCACTGCACAAGCAGGAGCCCCTCTATGCCATTCCAGACAAGCAGCTGTCCAGTCTCTTCTTAAAAGTTTCCAGTGATGGAGCACACACAACCTCTGAATGCAAGCTGTTCCACTGGTTAATTGTACTCACTGTTAGGAAATTTCTGCTTAGTCCTAGCTTGGTTTTCTCCTTGATTAGTTTCCACCCATTGCTTCTTGTCCTGCCTTCAGATACTTTGGAGAATAGGTTGACCCCCTCTTCCTTGTAGCAGTCCTTAGATATTGGAACAATGCTATCATGTCATCAGAAGGGAGATAACTCATTTTGGTGAGGCATGATTGTTCTTGTAGCAGCTATCTGGCACATAGAATTTAATCTGGTGCATCCTCACATTTCATAGCAGCAATCAAAGGCTGAGCTGAACTAATATTAGTATTAGTATTAATAAACTATTGGCATAGCTAAGATAATGGTTGATCATTCAGTCACAGCTTCTTGTGATATTCAGATACAATTAATAGATTAATTAAATAATGAAGTTGGTACAGTAAGGTTTTTTTTTAAAGGATTACCCTATGGAAAATTTAAATTAACATTAGTTATGTCTTAAAATCAAACTCCTAAAGTCATATCAGAGCAGAATGTTTAAAATAAAAAAATGCTTTTTTTCTGTTTTAGAAGATATGAGTATTTTTTTTTAAAAAGGTAGAAATGAATACCTATTTCAAGAAACAAACAGAAATGAAATTAATAATCATACTCCCTTTCCATATTTACTGTATTTCTTCTGATGGGAATATTAGGTCACTACGGGATTCATAATTAGGGGTATGCCAGATGGGGTTATCAATGAGGTTTTAAATTTTCATATGTAGAGTATGTTGGGGTTTTCTTTTTCTTTTTAAGATGCTCTGCGGTCACACAGACCTGTTAAATATAAATGTTTTACATAGGAGAGGAGGCATACTAACGACTGCATGATTTCTAATTTGCTGTTTATTTAATCCTTTTCCCCCCTTTCGAGCTGGCCTGGTGGGATAGATTAACTGAATGGTTTTACCAGATGGAATGCTAAAGCTTGAAAGCAGAGAAGAGATTTGAAGCTTTCAGCCAGTTTTATTTCCATCAAGGAAGAAAAGAATCCATGCTACAATTTCTGGAAATGACCCCCGGCAGCTGAGTGTGTAGAGACCACCCAAATCTGGTTTGGGGTCCAAATTTATGGCTGTACAAATTTCCAAACTCAGTCTTGGATATGGATATGGCATAAAACTAAAGGATTTTTAAAAACAATCTTAGAGATGTACCTCTTGTATAAGAAAAAAAATTGTTTCAACTTCTTATTGTTCAGAATAAGGCAAAAATAACAGGAAATTTTAGACCAACTTAACCCTTTTAAGACTGATGTTTAAATGTGTCAGCATCTTTTTAAAGGTACAGAATGCGACACGATTTGTATGATAGTAGCTCCTAGAGTAGGGAGCCCTAATGTTAAATTTCAGGCAGGTAGTTTGTAAAGAAATATGATGTCCTCTCTTGAACATGGTGGAATTTACTGTAGAAATATAAAGGATTAATTCAATGGTCTTCTCTAATGACATGTAATTTACAAGAAATTTGCTGCTCTGCTCTGCTCTGCTCTGCTCTGCTCTGCTCTGCTCTGCTCT
>WNWU01000018.1:4346781-4360075 GCA_012654045.1 Ptyas mucosa
CTGCTCTGCTCTGCTCTGCTCTGCTCTGCTCTGCTCTGCTCTGCTCTGCTCTGCTCTGCTCTGCTCACTGGTTTATCAAACTACTGTTTAAAGGAACTTTGTAAAGCATAACAACACCTCTAGGAGTAGAGTGGCTGCCTTGTCTTGTTTCACCCAATGAGTAGCTTTTGGGTATATATAAGAGGGCATATACATGGAACTTGTTTGTATTAAATCAAGATGATTCGTGTAGTCATTTGCTGTGCCTGAGCACTTTATGGAAGTGGATTAGGGCAGTGGTGGGTTGCCCCCAGTTCAGACCGGTTCACAAGAACCGGTAGTAAATCCAGCGGGAAGCTCCGCCCATTGACCCGGATGTTATCACAGTTGATCTGTGCACGTGCAGAAGCTTCTGTGCGATGCGAACCAGTAGTAAAGGTAAATAGCACCCACCCCTGGATTAGGGTAATCATTCTCCTTATCAATTGCCAAATCAATTCATAGCTCTTTATAGAACCAGTAGCTATAAAAGTAGTCAGAGGACAAAATCAGAATTAAAATCGCTATAGTAAAGTGTAAAATAAAAAATAAGAAATAATGGACATATTCATCACATTTTCAAAATACATAAGATAATAATAATGCAATAATATAAGTAGAAGTAAAACAACATAAATTAAATTAAAATAAAATAAAGATAAAGATGGTGACAACCAACTATTCACTCTTCAAAAAAGTTCTATCTTAAGAATAATAAGAAAAATGGAGTAAGCCCAGAGGAGGGTACTCTGTAAAACTAGAGCTACAACTAAAGTGTAGGGCTTCATTTGACTCACTTTTATAAAAATTGGTAGCTTACTAGGCCAGATCAGATGACCAACAAAATTCATTCATACATTTCTTAGGGTAAGAGACTGGCCAACAGGTTAGTCTCTTATCACAACACCTTCACTAAAGATGAGAGTCTGCATAACAGTGAGTTAAAATTATTAAACTAAGGTTCTCTCTAAATTCCTGAAATTTCTTTTCCCCACCTTAAAATGCTATGATTGAGATGATTAACAGTAGTCTTGTCAAGAGGATTGTTGTGATTTAAGGAAACACCTACCTGATATTGTATATATAATATGCCTCTTCTCTCCATTTCCCATTATAGGTTCATCTTTGAACACTGAGTTCAAAATCATGTATTCCTTGGTTCAGATCTTACAATGAATTATCAGGGGAAGCATAGGCAACCTTCTTTCAACTCATCCCATGGCCAAGACAGGCTTATACCCTAATTAAACAGTATTTTTCCTATAATTCTGGCATAGGGTCTAAAGAGAGTCTCCAAATCTATAGACTCTGTTAGATTTTGCCATCCATTGACAATCTATAGCATTTGAAAAAATTAGGTGACTACTAGGACTACTGCAAAGGAGAGTAACTGACAATGGGGACATCAAATTTTATGAAGCTATAATTTTCAGTAGGCTCAAGGATGATAGGTGGCATTTCAGCTTAGTAGTAGGGAAAGGACATAGACAATTGAGCAGGCTGGCATAAACCATAGTCCTGGCATGGATATGCTAGAAACAATATACAGACATTTCAATAACCTTCAAAGATTATGCAGATCAGGAAACTGTCTTTATATATCTGACCACATAGACACAAATCACCAGAATTTACAATTGCTCCAATACATTTTCTGAGCAGTATATCATTTTTATAGGTATGTTAAACTACTAAAAATTGAATGTATATAGAAAACCTTTATATATAAGAAGCTCTATGAATACATTTAATATATATATATGAAACTTTTATACATAAGGAGCTCTATCAATACATTTATAAGCCATGCTGACATGTTAGTATTATGCATACTAATATGTAAAATCACCATAGAATGAAGGGAAAAATATAGACTAAAAATATGTGCCAAAGCAGCAACTGTAGGAACAAAAAGCAATTTATGCCATTGAAACAAAATGGGTATTCAGAACAACTGTTATTATTTTTTTTAAAAAAATCATTTTGCTAAGGCCAATATAATACTCAATGCTGCTGCATGCTATAATTTATGTGCTGCAGATCTTTTTAATAGTAATTCTAGATATGCCATTGTCATACTCAAGATAATCATGTAAAAAAACAGATCACCCTCAGCTAAATATCTGACTTTGAAGTAAGACCTATGGAAAGTATAGCATAGATGAAATCAAGTGACATATATTTTATTCATTCATGTTGAGCATTTCTTTGCCTCCTGATATGCTTTCAAAAATAAAGCCAAATATGAAATATATACAATAAAATTGTTCACCAATAAAAGACAAAAATGAAAATTGTACAACTGATTGGAAATGGAACAGTTCAAACTTCTGGAAAAGAGAGGTCCAGGAGTGTCCACAATATGGATCAAAAAGTAAAATTGGTGTCCTCAGGGCACTACGGCTCAGCAGTTAAAGATGCTGAGTGGGAATGGGACAACTTGCCATAGCCAACTTGCTGCAGCAATCTCACTGTGGCCAACTTGCCAAAGCCAACTCACCATGAGCAACTTGGTACAGGACAACTCACCAAGGCTAACTCACTGCGAGACAACTCGTTGTGGGACAATTTAACAATTCTATTTAATTATTTAAAATAAATACAAATTATTTTAATTTTTGGCATTCACATTTCATTCAGTCCCTCCTTTTGCATCCTTTCTTTAATTATTCTATTCCACCATTTTTTTGATATTAGTGTAGCTCTTATCCTGCAGCGAGTTGTCCTGTGGAGAGATGGCCATGGTGAGTTGTCCTGAAGTAAGTTGGCAATGGCAAATTGTCATAGATCCTGTTGAGCTTGTCATCTGGAAAGCTGACAGCCTGGGTTCTAGACCCCAAGCACTGAGCTCCTGTTGCTTGCCTCAGCTCCTGATAACCTAGCAGCTGGAAACCATCAAAAGTGAGTAAATAGGTTCCATTTTGGTGAAAAGGTAACAGCATTCTGTATGCCTCAGCATATAGTCATGCTGGCCACATGACCACAGAAGTGTCTTCAGACAATGCTGATCCCCTCAGGTAAGAAACAGAGATGAGCACCACCCCTTAGAGTCAGACATGACTGGACAGGAGAAACCTTGACCTTGATCTTTAGTATGTCCAACCACACTCTCTATTTGTTGCGGATGTGTATCCCATGTGTAGAACAAACATTAAAAGGGTTAGGGTTTCAATTTCAAAACCCATCTGAATGTTTCTAATCCACATTATGAATGTTCTGTGGTGGTCTTCCTCTGGTTTCAAATAATATCAAGGCAAGCAACCAGCAACCTTTCTGTGAAAAAGACATTCTGTAATTGGGGTTTTATCACTGAGAAAGCTCTTGGTGGTTGCCCACAATTACAAGACATTCTTGAATTGTGGAGAAACTTTATTTTATTTTCATTGTTCTTCCATCTCAAAATGGGATATCATATGCCGATCTCTTCTCAACATAAAAGCAATGGTCTTTAGTGAAACCAGCCTTTCCAACTGTGTTTTATTGCTTATGTTATTTATCCATATAAGAAGCCTGGGAAACAGATTCTTAATAATTTCATTACATGCTTGGAAATTGGAACATGTTTTATGACACTATGATCAGTAAATCAATTGCTGAATGTGTCTAAAGGCAAATCACAGTTCTGTGTGCAAGTTAGTATATTATCAACTGGACAAACAGTAGTTTTTGCACAGATAGTAATTACTATTATAGACATAACAGTAATTAAACTTTTGTTAAATTGGCTTTAGGAAAGAACAATGGCAATCAAAATATAAATCGTTTGGGAGTGTGATTACAACAAATTCATATCAGTCATATTAATCTAAAATGAAACACTTAAAAATATCTAGGTAAACTAAGAAATCAGTGCTTAATGATCAGGGCAATTAGGCAGGGGAAATAACCGCATTCAATGCTGAAGCAGGTAAGTCATCATCATTAGGGATGTTTAAAAATAGTTGGATAAGATGCATGTGATAGAAGTGCAAGAAAAGATCAGGCACGAGACAAGGGTTGACTCAAAAGGTCACTTGTGACATTACAAGCACAAAGATGGGCTTGAATGCAAGGGATTAATTATTGTTTAATTAACTAAAATATGACTTCTACAGCAATGGACCACACAATGCTCTCTGACTTACCATTAACCGAAGTTTGCTCATCTATTCAGGTCCCACAACACAAGCTATGTCTATCTCTCCAATTTCATCAACTTTCCACTCCACCTCTGCTCTTAAAGAGAATGAAAATTTGGATATGGTCTAATATTTTTGTGTAAGTTTGTGAAAAAAATGTACAGTTAAGAAAGGAAAGGCAATACCTGAAACTTTTTAAACATCTTGCAAATAGGGCAGGAAGGCATTTCACTACGTGTGTTTTTTTAAAAAAAGTTTAACAATATCATTTAAAAAAAAAAATCTCAGTCATAAAGTCTACAGGTGATGAAATACAATAATAATGGTATCTGCCCTTAAATTGTTTTTCATACTTATAATGTTGTAAAGGAAGTTCCACTCCACTCCTTTCCCTTAACTTTTTTTTAAATTTTTTACATACACACACACACACACATATATATATATATATATATATATATATATATATATATATATATAAAAATATAGAAATAGTTGAATAAAAGATACTCAGTTCTTAGATAAGATATGTTCTGGTTTGTTTGATTGATTATATTTCCTTAATAAAATATATTATTTCTGGATAAAGTCAGAAACGTAACTCCTACATCCCTGTACAGAGTTGGGAGCAGAGTATTCTGAGAACAGATATAGCAAATACAGTAGCACTGTAGCTACAGTGTGACTATAGTGTAACTACACTGATGTAGTTGCCACAGAGACTTCATTGGAACCAACCTAACAGAAGGATAAGCCTCCCTTTCTTCCCCCATTCTCCACTCCTGAATTGGGTTAATTGTTAATTTGTTCTAAAATGTATAACAAAAAGAACCATAACTAAAACATGCTTCCTGTTGCAGCCCTTCTCAAAGAAATATTTGGAAGGAAAAATGAGATTACATGTTTATTATATTTGTATAAAAATCAATGCAACTGTTATCCAATAAAATTAAGAATGTGACTTTAAAAACATCTTTCTGCATCCTTGCCTTAGTTTCCATCCCAGCTTCTGCTTCTTTTCCCACAAATTGCTCAGTGGTGAACGGTTATTTTGTGGTTCTACTGATAAATCAATCGTGACATATAGTGGGTTAGAGGAATAGGAAAGACAATGGAAGAGCTGACTTCCTTTCCTGTTGCTTCTATGGAATATCCAGGAGAAAGCCTCATCCTATTGACTTTTCTTTCTTTTTTTTTTCTACACTAGGAAACTAGAATGCCATTTAACACCAAATTAGACAACAGGTCCATCTGGCTACTTCAAAAAATGTATATTAATGAACTAATGAATGAATCAAAGAAAGAGCTTTTCAAATGTTCTCTACCAGTCCCCTTAATGGCAATGGACAATGCACTACAATAAGATTTCACTGCTATCTGTTTTTATACTGTTCTGTGCTTCAAATAGTAAAACTTCATAAGCTACTAGTTTTCTAAGTTTTCAGACAGGTAGTCTCTGATTGGAATATATTAGAGACTGAATTTGAAACATGGTTCGTTTTATTACATGAACTATTAAAACTCAGAGGTGGCAATTTGAATAAATTAGGCTATTTGGCCCATTTATACTGTATACTCTTCAAATATACCTCCAACCTAAACAACTCATCACAAGCTTTGAACAGGTTGGTCCATTCCTGGCCACCAAGCAAAATGGTGACCTAGTATCTTTATCTTATTATTCCAAGATGTCCAACATGTAGCTCCTTTAGCACTAATTCTCAGCCTGCATAGTATCATAACTCCCAGTCTTCACATAATATGTATAACACAGCATTCTCAAGTGTAAATTTCTTACAATGCCAATTAAATTTCCTAAACTTTCTTTTGCCATGTATTCAAGTAATTATGAGCTGCTATGAATATCTGATACAATGTTGAGTCTTTCCTAGTCTCTCTCTCTCTTGAATCATCTCAGCCATGATGAGAAGACTCTCCATCTCTGGGAGGAAAAATCATATCATCTGATGTGAATTTTTCAGACTACTTACCCTGTAGAAGTAGATGAGATAATCTATCTACATCTGCATGATTGTATGCCCTTTTGAATTCTATTTTATATCTGTGTCTTTCAAGCCAACAAAATACAATCACAGCATTTGAGCAGCTGTTTTAAGCAGAATCCCTTTAAGTGGATTGAAAATTGATGGTAGTAGGTGGTAGGAAGATGGGCTCCAGCAAGAGTCCAAAACCTTGGAAGACAAAACCTCTGGTCTTGATGACCGACCCAGATTGGATCCTGCAGCATTATCCAGGAACATGTATATTTGCCTTCATTTGTGATTGATGGTAGTGGCAGATAATCAGTGACAAGTTAAAGTGCCTTCTGTACAATTGGTTGAAATGTTTAACTCCCTAGACCAGTGATGGCTAACCTTTTTGCCATCGCGTGCCAGGAGAGGGGGGGCGGGGGAGGGTTGTGCGCGCACGTGCCCACACGCATGTGCGCGCAATCCCCCTCCCCCCCTCCTGGCACATGATGGCCTGGTAGGCCCGTTTTTCTTTCTTACCTGGCTCCAGATCCTGTCTATTTATCTGGGAAGGGCAAAAACAGCCTTTTCCACTCCCTTGGAGGCCCTACGGAGGCTGAAAGTGGGACAGGAAGTGACTTTTTTGCTGTCCCCAGCCTCCAGAACCTCTCTAGGAGTCTCTAGGAGCCTCTCTAGGAATCTCTAGGAGCCTCTCTAGGAGTCTTTGGAGGCCAGGGACAGCAAAAAATGTCACTTCCTGTCCCACCAGAAGTCAGGAAATGGGCCCTTTCAGCCTTCGTAGGGCCTCCAAGGGAGTGTGAAAGGCTGTTTTTGTTTTTCCTAGATAAATAGACAGGATCTGGAGCCAGGTATGAAAGAAAAACGGGCCTTCCCCACCCACCCAGTCCCTCCAGAGGCAGGAAACAGCCTGTTTCCCTACTTCTGGTGGGCCCAGAAGGCCCGAAAATCAGCTGGTCGGCGGGCGCATGCGCCCCAGAGCTGAGCTGGCGTGCCCACTAATATGGCTCTGCGTGCCACAAGTTCGCCATCACGGCCCTAGACCAAGCTTAGCCATTTCCCAGTCTCTTTGTGCATACTTTTTATCTGAAGTTATGAGCGAGCATGATGTGTAGCCTGTAAACTATTGATGGAATTCCTATCCAATGGTAGATTCCTTACCCTGTGTGCTGGGTGTGGGATTCTGGGAGTTGAAGTCCACATGTCTTGCTAGGCATATGTACCTTGCTAAGTATTGTATTTTAGGTTTACAGTACTATTCCAATGGGAACTGTCTTTTGTCCACTATGTTTTTAATTTTCTAATGGATTCAGTTTATCATCTCTGAAATGCTGCTCAGGTAGATATAACTAATACAAGAGAACCAGTATCCATTTGCACTTAAATGGTTTTCCTCACTTCTAGTGTGAACCATATTGCTGGCCTCATTTCACTTTTTAGGCTATAAATTATGATGTTAGCCATATCTGCTTCACTTTCATTATCAAATATTTCATCTGTAGCATGTACTACTCTGCTCCTTTTAAGTAATTGTTTGGTAGTTTAGCTTTCACAAATGGTTTGCTTTTCCTGAGTGACAGCGTCTCTAAATAGATTCCCTTTTATTTCATATTCTGCAAGTTTTTCCTTTAAATCTGCACTAAGATGGTTTGTATGAACCTCTGCCATAACAGAACATAGTTCATTTTGTTATCCCTTGTATGTACGTATTTCTATGAGCTTCTACTCCTAATTGCCATTCTACAGAATAACTACAGTTGTTACAGCTTGCATGGAGATAGCAATTCTAAACATTTTCTTATATGTTATATCTGCTTCTGTTAAGAGACTTTTTCAAAAGCTTTCTTTCAGAATTCCATTAAACTGATTTTTTTCAATGCATTATTCAGTTCTTCACCAAATATACAATGTTCAGACATGTACTGCAATGGACTCTTTTTCTTTGCACTTATGAAACCTAAAACACTCCATAATCAATAGTGAGTTTGCTGCCCAATGTTTCTACATTTACTGAGTTCTGCAAGGCTGAATTACAAGGGTTTTGTAAAGCAGATAAGCTCTTTAATAAATTGTTTTCTTTTCCTCCTATAACACTTGGCAAAAACAGGAACTTTTTTCCTTTTTTTTTTTTTTTTGGAGCAATTTTTAAAAAGTTAAAATTTTTCTGACTACAATGCTGTCATCTATGGCACAATCAACACATTAATCTTCCCATTAAATGTTGCCTTCTTTGGCTTTTTGTCTCTGCTTGCTGCAAGAGGCTGTGGACACTTTTTCCTGTTGTTGTTTGTTGCTCTTCCTACACCTCCTGAGATAAGACAAGGCTTGTTGTTATCATCCCTTTTTGTTATCATTATTGTGTTATTTTTCTACGGATCAAACATTAGAGTCAGAAGCTATTTTTTTTCTAGAACTAACTCCAGTTATTTACAATGTACAGAAGCAACTCAAGGAAATTGGGTAACAACCCAAAATACAGGGATGCTTCATCAATCACTCAATTATAAAATTAACCGCAAAAGCTACAGTGTACCACCTTCTCCTTCAAGATGGCATAGACAACTTCAATGCTTAGAGAAGCATTGACATCCCTGAAACTCTTCTTTAGCAGCTCGAAGAAGCCAAAAGAAATGCTGTCCTCCCTGGCTGAGGTTGTATTACAAAGAATGTGATTCTCTTCCTCCAAAGGTCCCAAACTATCCCAGATATCATTGCAATACAGACATGGCAGTAGAAAAAAAATACTGTTGTAATCTGTTTCCACCATGATTGGGTACAAGTGGGGAAATGCCCTTAATTATGATTTGGGAGGAGGGAAAGTCCTTCTGGGAAGAGAGCCCTTTATTTAACACATAGGAGCCATTGCATGAGGGGTCCAACAAGAGGCCTCCTTCTGGAACAGCTAGGTGGAAACATTTTCTGCCAACCCCTTTTTCCCATTGTGTATAATCTCTCTTTTGTTTGTTTTCTGTGTTAATGGCAGTGTTTACAGTGCAAATAAAAATATTCAGAGTGCAAGATTCAACCTAGGCCTTATGCTGTTATCCTGGTTCACCCAAATAATACTAGTACTAATAATATCCGGACAATGCTTTTTTTGTCTTCTTCTTTATAAAAAAGAAGGGAAGGCACGAAGAACGAAGGAAAAAAAGTTGCTGATATTCCCTGCAGGGAAATTAATTTCTTTTATCATCTACAGTAGCTTATTTCACATATTCATGACCCTCCTGGTATTCCGTGTGTGTGTGTGTTTGTGTGTGTGTGTGTGTGTATTCTTCCTCTTCCTTATGATGAGCCATAAAAATGACAAAATATATTAGCAAAGTTCTCGGTTTATGCTAAAATGACCATATTCAAAAAATAATAACAGAGACTTGTATCAGCAATGCAAAAGATGCATGAAGTAATTGGGGCTTAATTTGTACACAAACTGTCAAGGCAGTTTTCCTCACGGCCTGCATCTTCTGAATTCATTAGTCTCTAATTAAGGCCAGTTGGGACCAGCAGTTAGAAGGTTAAAGAGGTTCTGACAGCCCTAATCATTGCTCAGGAAGCTGAAAATGTATGCAAAGTCTCGGCAGATGGGGTGAGATCGGCTTCTGCCAAGTGATAACTGTTATTCCTTTGCACCTCCAAAGCTGTCATTCTAATAGGCACATTTTAAATTTATTAATGCTCTAGTTACAATGCATACACAGTCTCTAATGGTATGTCATTCAGAGTATATAAACTGAGCAATTAACGTGTATTACCTGGTAATGGTAAAATTATTTGTTGCCCATTTGATTTTTTTAAAAAATTCTTTTTCTTTGGGGGGGGTAGGAGAAGAGGGTGTATTGTTTTTGTTTAGCTGTAGAAGGAAAGAGGATGACAGAAAGAAAAAAAATGCTTTGTTTGTGGGATAGAGAGAATGAAGTCAAGAAGAAGACAATCTGATTTTTCTGTCTGTTGCCTGCCATTCCTCCTTTATTTCTCCATGGGCTGGGAAATAACTTTTCCATCAAATTTCTGCTGCTTAAGATGACAAACGGCATGGTTTTTGCTATCCCCAAATGTTGTAGTTTTAAAATTCCCAGATAAATCATGCTCAAGATTTGCTCACAACTTGCAGGGGGCCACAATGGTGCTACAGCCCAGTGCAAAGCATCAAGAGGGTGCTGTGTACAATTTGTGGGCTATAAATCCACGCTGTCATCCAACGCCTTGAACAATTAGTTTATACAGTATTCATACAGAGAAAGTGTGTTTGGTCATACAATGGAGCAATGACACAATCCTTTACGTGTACATTTGTTCCATGATTTGGGCCAATTTTCTGTATTGGCATTTTGGTCTGAAAAGAATGGAAATAAAACCAGTTATATTAGACATGCAGATTACCGAGACCTTAAAGGGGCTCTAAATAAGAAGTGGAATAAAATAAATTGAGATGATAGACTCTTCAGATGGTAAGATGGACTGATACATTTCCAGTTTACAAATGTAAATACTTTTTAAAAAATGTTTCTTTAAATAAATAAAGTTGTTCCACTCCTTTATATGGAGAGTGAAGAAAACAGCAAGCAAAGTACTATCCCAGTTCTTTTCATTGTATGCTACTTTTCTTCAGAGAAAATATTTAAAAACTTTTATGGGAACATTAAAAAACCATGAATACCATCTGTAGTTTGAAGGGTCATATCACTTTGCTCTGCCAAATCACCTCATCTCATCCTGGACACTTCCACATGGGACCTTTGTACCAGACTAAAATCAGCTTTGGAATTGCTTCTTCTCGCTAGAGCCATGTCTGAGAGCTGAGTCAATCCCCTATGGCAAAACTAGTTCTTTCAAAAAAAAAAAAAAAAAATGAGCGTAATTCTGCAGAACCTCTGGATGATCCATTCCTCTGTGGATCAGAAATGCCTTGATTCCTTTCCTTTGGCTTCATTATTCTTCACATTTTCAGATCGATGAAATTATGAGGTTAATGACAATTTAAATTCATCAGACTTTTGAGGGACTGCGGACTGGATGAAACTGCTATGACATGGTAGGGCCTTCTGAAACCTCTAACTTGAGAAGAAGTCTGATTGTCTTTACTAGTCCTTATTTCTCACATATGTTGCTGTTCTGCAGGAGATATCCCTATATTATCCTATTTTGTTTAAAACAGTTTAAGTAAGTTGGAGGTATTTTTTTTTAATTCTTGAAAATTTAGTGCTAATTCTGCAACTTCAGCTGTGACGGCAGACTCACTCATAATTAGATACAGCACGTTTGTAATAGATTTCTTTGTGATGCAAGAAACAGTAGAAAAAGGTGTCCATGGGGTGGAAAGGTTCTAAATTGTAGGCTTTCATCAAAACGGCAAGATTCATAAACAGCAATGATTGGGTGGTATTTCCAAGCAACCGAACAATTAGGCACTCATTGACTTTTAAACAAGGTTTGAACCTATTCCCCTGTTATAAAACTAATTGCTTTCCACTCTATAAAACACTAACAGTGCAAAAATAGCAAAGAACTTTTCAAATAAAGATATGCCAGCCTTCATTCAGATTTGCTTTAGGAGGCCATGATTGTGTCATACCTTAGTTGGGCGGGTAGAAAGCCATTATCGTTTCAGATTCCCATTACATGGATTCATTTGCTTGCTTCCTAAAAATTACTGGTTAAAGGTGTTTAATCTAAAGATCATGGCTGGTTTATTGTTGGGGATGGTTGGAAGAATTGTTTTTAGAGAGCTTGAAATGAAGATCTGCAATATGTATGAAATAAATAGGTAAAAATACTTGCAAAGGAGTATAACCTATAGAAATTGAGCACAACTGTTTTCCTGATTACAAAATAATTTCTCACCAAAGTTTGTTAAGAGAATCTTGGTGATTATATTTCCTTGAACTTGGAATGTATTGGCATCATTAAGTACAAATATTATAAGAGACACAATGGAGCAAAATCATGAAAATATAAAGACAAGATGATAAAATCCACAAAATACAGCCTTCAAATCAATACTTATCATTGGTGCCATCAGTCAGTCCATCAACTAGAGCTGAAGACTCACTGAAATAGCACAGATCTTACTTCTTTTTAGAATATTAACAAGGTAGACATCATATGAACCTATGAAAGGAAGCTGTTCCAGCAGAGATGTCCATACGATGTACTCACAAAAATCAAAGTGGCAGCCATGTTAGAAGTTCCACCTGACTTTTATGTGCATTATACATGTCACCAACATTTTTTTAAAAGACGCAACCTTGATTGCATTGTCAGGATACCACCTTGACTTTTTATCATGCTTTGTGGACAACCTTGTGCTCCAGAAAATGGGAATTATCACAGAGAAGGCGTGCTTCCATTTCCTTGTGTACTTTTTGGGGAGAATATTCTTAGCAGGGCCTCTCTAGATGACTGGACTGGACAGCTAGATTCAGTTCTAGCAAGGTATTAAATATGCTTTTTCTGCCTTCATTTAATCCTCACAACAACCTTATGAGATAGGTAATGTTGAGTAAGAATGATTGGCCCTAAATCACTTAGTGAGTTTTCACGCCCATGGATGTACTTGAATCTAAGTCTCCCCATTTTAGCCTTAAAGCTTAACCCACTTGATCACATTGCTAGTTTGATTTCAGATGCTACGATCCTGATTAAAATATTGCACATATACATACACACGCATGATCCTATATTTAGTTTGAGCCTATGGTTGATCCAATGCATGCATTTAAAACAGTTTTTAATATTACTTATTAGTCTTGTTAGTAAAATGTACAAAATAGCATGAAGTAATGGAAAGGTACTAGAGGGGCAGAGCAGTTTAGTGTAGTGGTTAAGGCATCATCCATTATTGTAAGCTCTAATTCTACCTTAGGTACCAAGCCAGCTGGATGACTTGGGCTAGTCACTCAGCTTTGGAAGAACGCAATGGCAAACCACTTCCCCAAAACCTTGCCAAGAAAAGTGCAGGGATTTGTACAAGCAGTTGCCTGGAGTCACTGTGAAAGGGAGGAGGGGGGGAAGGATAGATTTCCCAAAAGGTACGTCAAGAAAGACATAGTAATAGGCTTAGGAAGTTTCCCATCACTACTAAGTTGTTGTAAGAGATATTACTGTGCATGGTCTATTTTTATAATAGATTTAGATTTAGATTTAGATTTAGATTTAGATTTAGATTTAGAT
>WNWU01000018.1:4360085-4416275 GCA_012654045.1 Ptyas mucosa
ATTTAGATTTAGATTTAGATTTAGATTTAGATTTAGATTTAGATTTATTTGATTTTTATACCGCCCTTCTCCAGCAGGTCTCAGGGCGGTGAAAAGCTGAGATAAAACATAACATACAAAATTTAAAAACAGTTTAAAAGGTAATTAAATAATTTCGGCCCACAATTTAAAACAACCCAGTTAAAACCAATTTCAAATTAAAACCGAACAGATGGGATCAAGCCAGCCCGGCTAGATGGAATAAATGAATTTTCAGGGCCCGACGAAAAGTCCGGAGGTCTGGTATCATGCGTATCTTTGGGGGTAGGTCATTCCAGAGGGCGGGTGCCGCCACAGAGAAGGCTCTCCCCCTGGGGGTCTCCAGCCAACATTGTCTGGCAGACGGCACCCTGAGGAGGCCCTCTCTGTGCGAGCGTACTGGCCAGTGGGAGGCTATTGGCGGCAGAAGGCGGTCTCATAGGTACCCCGGCCCTAAGTCATGGAGCGCTTTAAAGGTGGTCACCAACACCTTGAAGCGCACTCAGAAGACCACCGGGAGCCAGTGCAGCTTGCGCAGGAGAGGTGTATAGTACAAAACATGAACAATTATTTACTTCTCGATGTGAAGTCTCTTAAAATAATGATACCGTTCAGTAAAAGTTATCTGTTTTGTTCAGGAGCATTTATCCATTTGCTTAAACTATGAGAATTGTATTACGCAGGACTATTTTGTTTTGTTTTCATGAAATAGGCAGATTTTTTCTTATGAACTGAAGAATTATTGTAATTATATCAAAGTATGAAGATTTTTTTTTGTTGGAATGTTCAATTCTACTTAAACGTTAATCATTTGAGAAAAAATATCCTTAGGGATAGCCTACTTAGCTTCATTTCTACTTTTGGATACCACTTTTGGACTTCTTGCTTGAGAAAGATTAAAAAGCAATAGCAATAGCACTTAGACTTATATACCTCCCCATAGTGCTTTACAGCCCTCTCCAAGCAGTTTACAGATTCAACATATTGCCCCCAACAATCTGGGTTCTCATTTTACCAACCTCTGAAGGATGGAAGGCTGAGTCAATATTGAACCTGTGAGAATCGAACTTCTGGCAGTCAGCAGAATTAACCTGCAATACTGCATGCTAACTACTACATCACCGCAGCTCTTAAAAAGGAAGTTTTAATTTTGGGATTTGATTAGATCTGTTAGAATTTTAGAAATATTGTGCATTTTTATTTTTTATTATTAGACATGTATACTGTGTTCTTTCAGGTTTATTTTTAAGCTTAGAGGAAGACGTTCTTTTGTTATATATTTCTAATGGTATTTTCATTGCTTTTCATATTTTTATAGAATATTTTTGTATTTTTTTATCTTAGAATGTGCTAAAGGTTACTTGACTAAAGACAAAAGTGTTTTTTTCCTTTTTTTTCCTTGTCACTTTTTAAGTTGTTCCCCTTTTTGATTACTTCCCCCAATTTTTAATTTTTTGTTATTTTGTTTTTTATCTGTTTTTGAAACTTAAAGATGATTTAAAAAGAAAAATGTTTCTTAGATATAATGCTGAACTCTCAAAAAAGTGGAAAAGATAACAGAATGGGCTAAGAGTAATGTAGATTTCCCCCTCTACATATTAATATAGGCAAATATATCTGTCAAATGAAGATAATACTGCATGCATTTGATGTAATGGAATCTGCAAATGCCTTCCCCATAACATTTATCTTTGATGCCTCCCAAAAAGCAGCATGAGTTTGGAGAGTATATATTTATTTATATTTTTTTATATATGAAACTGCATACACAACTGTATATTAGCAAAATTGGAAACAGATGTGGATCTCTCAATACATAAACAAAATCCAAACATTGTTGGAAAATATGATATACAAAGCTTGCACAGTGCCATGGAATAGGTTTAGACTGACCTACACTTCTATAAAGATTCCTTTAATTAATGTTAATGGTAGGTGGCCTTGCAAAGGAATAAGAGAGCGATGCTATGTTACAAACATTGATGAATATATTCTTTTTATACAAAAAGGCTGCCATGGATCAAGGAGAACATTTGGAAGATTGTCAGCCTAAAGGGGATGCTGTTAGTAGGAGGGATTCACCTCATTCTAGCTTGAGAGGGTGAGTACAAACATCTTGTCAATTAACTAGGTAGTCCAATCTTACAGTGAGGTCATAAATAGTGGGTGTGGTTTGACTTTTTATTTCCAACACAGGGAGATGAACTATAAATTCTTGGGAGAAATGGTATAAATGGTTGGAGGAGAAAAGGGAAAAAAGATACGGAAATAAATGAGAAGATATAAATTGTGGAAAGAAAATTAGGTACCAGTTTATGTTAATTGTAAATTAAATATTTAGATTAAGACAATATGTATAGATGATATACTAGGAATATATGTATAAGGGATATATTAAAATAAGAAAGAGAAAATGTATAAATATAAATATAGATTACTGATGCGAAATGTTCAAAAGAAGATGTAAAGATGGATCTTTGTTTATTTGTTTGTGTGTTCTGTTGTTGTTTGTTTGTTTGTTCATATTAAAAAAAAGTTTAATAAAAATTATTTTTTAAAAAAATTCTTCTTACCAGCAAACATTGTGAGACTATCAATACAATGTAATCTTATATTAGATCCAAACCAATATCAGTAGATTATTCCAGCCAACTTTGCACTTGGCTTGAATGTTAGCTACATTGTGGTATTTGTTACTTGTTTCATTTCCTGGATTTATTTAAGAAAGCATTCTTAGAAATTCCAAAAAGTGCAGTTACTTTGTAAACCTTTAGTTGTTCTAATGAAATATTGTCTCACATTGGTTGTTTGTCAGTGGGACTGCTTTATCATACTCCCACCACCCTATACTAGATTTAACTCCTGAGAGAAATGGATTTTTCCTTTTATCAGGCCAGTAATTAAAGATTGGTCCCAGATCAATATGCCACATGGATTTGGGCCTCTTTCAAAGCTCTGATTAATCAAATTACTCTATTATTAGACACAATGAAGCAATTGGCCAATGCAATTGATATATTAAGGGGCATGAGTGGGGGGAGGTAAATGTCAAAAAAGCCAAGATGGCCAGCCATGATGTGCCATAAAAGCCCTTTGTGCCATGCACATTAAAAAAGGTAGGACTTTGATCACGAGTTGCAGCAGCCATCTTGATTCTGATTGGGCAGGGTAGGCCAACAAGTACAGTCTTTGGTGTAGCCTGAGATGAGTTAGAGCTAGTGACTCCTGAGGAAGTGGGCATGGAGCTCTGTGCTATTAGCTTGGTGACCTGTTTATTAGATCTACGTATCTCCTAAGTCAAGAAAACAGCCAGAGAGATAACCCACAGTTGTATACATGCCCTAGTGTCATAAAGAAGCAGTAATTTGCTCTTCCTCAAGAGGCCAGTCTTGGATCCAGTGGTCTTCAATAACTGTTGACTAATCTCCAACCTTTCCTTTCTGGGAAGGGTTGTTGAAAGTTGATTGGTCTACAACTGATGAGAACCCTGGAGAAAAAGATTATCTAGACCCATTTCAGTCAGGTTTCAAACTAGGATGTAGTACTGAGATAGCTTGGTTGTGCTTGTAGATGACCTCTGGCAGAGACTTGATGGTGATGGTACATCATTACTTGCAATTCCATCCACCACGGTATCCCTTGTGATTTGGCTCTGTGAGCTGGAGAATGGAAGTACCACTCTACAATGGTTTTCTTCCTTTTGCTGGGACACATTTCAGTCAATAATGGGGTTATGGGAGAAATTACTCCTTGGACTGCTCCTTTGTGAGGTAACGAAGGTTCTATTCTATCTCTCCATTTCAATTTCTAAAGGATGGGTGAGATCATCGGCCAGTTAGGGATTTGGTATCATCAGCATGCCCAATACTGAGTAATGGCCATGTAATATCTCTATTTTGCAAGTTGCAGGTATTGCCACTTTGCCTTTTAGGGTGATTCAACCTACACAGCTGAGGACTTGATTAATTGAAGACCTCCTGCCTCCCATAATACTTGTGTAGCTGGTGCATTCTGGAAAGTTTGGCATGCTCCAAGTTCCTTCAGTTAAGCAATGCTTTCTGTTGGGAGTCTGTAACAGTCTTCTCTGTAGCAATGTCTGCCCTGTGCAATGAGATTCCCATGGGATTCAAATGGCTGCACTCTATTGGTATTTTGAAGGGTTCCAAGGATATGGCTCTTCACCTGATCTTGGAGAGTGTTACTGACACCCTTTTTCTTTTTTTTTTCCATCTCACAATTTGGTTTTATTTCACTGTCATTTTGTTTGTTTTTGTTTTTGTGTTGTGTTGTGTTGTTTTCTTGATTTTAAATATTTTTAAAACTGTTAAACTGGCCAGACTCCCTGGGGGTCAGGCAGCATATAAATTTAATCAATGCTTACAATTATGCTAGCAAAATTATGGTTTACAAAATATTTGGAGTCATTCCTGCTTAGCTGTAAAATTATTGAAGAAGGCTTTATTTGATCAGTTAATTCTTTAATGTCTTTATTTCTATTTGAATACTCAAGGCAATATCCAGTCAATTACAAACAAAACAAACAGAAACCTGTAGGACACATTAACAATAATATAGAATTAAAACAGTTTTTGTTTGTTTTAAATATCAGACACTAACTTGATGGCCAAAACTAACGTGGCCTAAGCAGATTCCCCAATATATTTCTTAGTTTGGCCTCTTTCATGGTGGCTCCACAAGATTCAATAAGCCCAGCAGTCACCTAAGGTAGTTTTCCTAGTGAGAAATTATTTGCTTGTACTAAAAGTTTTAAGTCAAGCACATCTGGAAAATACCACGTTGGAAAAGGCTGAAATGCAGAAAGGGAAGAAGGCTCACCCTCACCCCTCTTGAGCTGTAGATCTGATTAACTTCCAGGTCTGCTGTGATGCAGAAAGAATTGTTGCAAACACAGCTGCTGGGACAGAATTTCTGATTGGTAGACATTCCCCCTTGTCCAACACCTGCCTCTTGGTCTCTCCAACTCCCCACACATACAGGCCACCTTAGTGTCAAGCTATCCTCATACTGACTAGTCCCTTTAAAAATAAAAACAAAAACTGCAGAAACTAAAAATGAGAACAGGCATTTGGCATTCCCTTGTTCTTTAGCTGGAAGGAGCAGCAATCACCTTATCCAGACAGTATAAGCCACCAATAGCAAGAACAATGAACAGTCATTTTTGAAGAGTCTGTGCACATGCAGAACTATCTGAATCATTTATATTCATTTGAAGGCATCAAATTTGATTTGAATGTTCAATCTGATACCATAATTCACTGGAATCAAACGGAATCCCCAAAGAGAAGTTTTGCATAGGCACAGTGCTTATGAAATTTTCTATTCTAGTTTAAGAAGTAATTTAGCCTTCCTTTGCTGTGCTACACCATGAGTTGAGAGAAACGGTGCTATTTGGATGGGACCTTTCTGTGCATCAACTAAAAATAAAAGTTATTTGCTTCCTCCTTTGATATGATGTTTTTTTTTCCACCAGTGCAAGATTTCCAATTTTAATTATTTAATTGATTCCTAAGATCAATTGACTACAGGCCTATAATAACCTCATAAAATGGTATGGGGGAATGGAATGACCTTGGGAAACAGAAAAAAAAGCCTCAAAGTAGACAATGGTCAGATATGAGGCAGTTTAGCTCACAAGAACAATGGGGGCAGGGCAAAAGTCTAAGAAGAGTCCCTCCCTAGTTTCTTGGGTTGTAAATACAAGAGAAGAATGATGTACTTTCAGACTTGCGAGATTTTGTTAATGTAACTTTATAATAAAGTTAGAAGAAATAGTCCCATGGCATATACTGGTTCAGTATCTGATTTTTTTTTCATATAAATGATGTTGAGCTTCAATGGTTAGATGGCCTAGATACTGGTATTTGAACAGAGATATTTTTAACATTTATATTTTGTTCTGTTTTATTCATCTAGAAATGTGTGTGTGTATCTATCTATCTATCTATCTATCTATCTATCTATCTATCGGGTGAAATCTAAAAATTTTTGCTACCGGTTCTGTGGGCGTGGCTTAATGGGTGGGCGGAGCTTAGTGGTAAGGTGACTGGGTGGGTGTGGCCAAGTCAATGTTACTTCTTTGCCCTTTTTTAACCTCCAAACACAACACAACACAACTGGCTCACCCACAATGTAAAAGCAACTGTGCAAGACCCAAAATGGCCCCTGCAACAAGCAGGAACCTCACACAGCCACAAAAAGCCCAAAAAAACAACTTTCACACTTTACACACACACAACACAACACAACACAACACAAGGCAGGCAGGCAGATAGAGCTGCTCACCGATGAGCTTGATTGCAGGCAGGGAGTTGCTTGCTGATGGAATGGATTGCAGGTATTACAGCAAGCGAAGCAAGTCAGGCGTTGCGACCAGCAACTAAAGTAAGCAAGCTGGAGGTGGTGGGGGGGGGGGAGGATTTTTGCTAGCTAGCTAACTACAGGCAACTCAGCTGGGATAGTCAGAGCTTGGATCCTCAAAACCATTTAAAAGGAAAAAAGTTTTTTGTGCTTGGCTCAGTCAGGCAGCTCAGCTGGGCATGGGGGGTGGGGGCAGGGATTTTTGCTACCGGTTCTCTGAACTGCCTGCCGGCGTGGCTGCCTACTCGCCCGAGCCGGTGCAAACCGGGAGCATTTCACCCCTGATATACATATATATACATGTATGATATTCCATATGATATAATAATAATAATAATAATAATAATAATAATAATAATAATAATACATGAATAAAACAGAAAAGTGAAGAACCAATGATTAAGCAAGTAAATAAAGAAGGCCTTTTAAAGACAACTAAAACAAAAGCAGAATATAAGAAAGAAGTAATTGAGCAGCGAGATGAAAATTGGAAAAGAAAGCTCTGCATGGCCAATACTTGAAAAGCATTGAAGGCAAAGCTGAAACTAACTTGGAACTGGTTAAGATCAGGAGTACTGAAAAAAGAAACAGAAAGCTTTATTTTGGCAGCTCAAGAACAAGCCCTAGCCACAAACTGCATGAAGGCAAAAATTCAACATGTTATCACCAGTAGCAAGTGCCGCCTCTGTAATGAGAAAGATGAGACAGTCGACCACCTGATCAGTGGGTGCAGCAAAATTTCACAAACTGACTACCTACAACGCCATGACTGTGTTGCTAAGATCATTCACTGGAAATTGGGCCAGAAATTTGGTTTTAAGTACAGCAAAAACCACTGGGAACATCAGGTTGAGAAAGTTTTAGAGAATGAGAAACTCAATATCTTGTGGGACTTCAGGATTCAGACTGACAGGCACTTGGTCCACAACACACCTGACATAACAGTAGTTGAAAAGAAAAAAGTATGGTTCATTGACATTGCAATACCTGGTGATGACGGATTGAAGATAAGCAGCAAGAAAAAATCACAAAGTACCGAGACTTGCAAATTGAAGTTGAGCAACTGTGGAAAAAGAAATCATGTGTTGTCCCGATTGTAATTGGAACCCTTGGAGCAATACCCAAAGGGCTACCCCACTATTTAGAAATTCTAAATTTATCGGACTTGAACATTTTGACTCTACAAAAAACCACCTTAGTCGGAACAGCTTACATCCTCCAACAATACCTTAACAGTTCCTAGTCCTTGGTTAGGACTCGACTTGCTGAGCTATTAACCAGCCTCAAAGGCTGTGAATCTCACTAAAGATTAACCAATAATAATAATAAATAGTTCCAGTTTATAATTCCAGTATAAATAGTTTATTGAGTTCACACATGTGTTTAACCACAGAGGTGTTTGGTTTTGGTTTAGTGTGGCCCAAACATCCAAATACTCTTGTTTGGAAACCAATATTTATAATATAGATATTGTTATAGGTGAGTCAACCACTATAGCTTATTTAGCAAGCCATAGTAAAACCAACTACAATGCAAAATGTGCTTAAAAGCAAAGTGCAAAAGTTTTACAAATCTGTAAAAGTCAATGCAGTTGTAAAACTTCAGTGTGTGTTTGTGTAAATCTGGGTCTTGATGTGCATCTGAAACTCTGTGTAATTGTCATTTCCACTAGAAAAAAAAATCCTCCACAGGAAGAGTAGAATAATGCTACTCAATAATGCTTGGTAAGAGTACACTTGGAATATTGGGCAATATAAAAAAAAGGTTGAGACTCTAGAATGTGCAAAGAAGAGCAACAATGATGATTAGGAGACCGAAGGCTAAAACATATGAAAAACAGTTGCAGGAATTGGGTATGTCTTATCTAATGAAATGAAAAGAAGGATTGGATGACATAACAATGTTTGAATATTTGAGGTTGAGGTTCCATAAAGAAGAGGGGATCAACTATTCTCCAAAGCACTTGTAGGCAAGACAAAAAGCAAGGGACATCCATGAAATACAAATGGCATTTATCTCTTTTGTGGATAATCTCATCAGGATTTGGAATGCATAAATTGATTCTCCTGGTCCATTTGATCTGACTACAGCATTTGATACCACTGACTATGGGATCCTTCTGGACTCTCTACAAGAGCTAAGAGATGGGGGTTATTGTCTTACACTGGTTTGACACTTTTTTATGAGGAATTGGATCAAAGAAATCTGCAACACCATGTAAATATGAACAGCTCACCAGATGAAAGATTCAAGCAAAATAATCCATTAGGGCCCATTTACAAATTAGCAAATACTTTTCAGTCAAATTATAACCTCAAAAAACTGCCAGAAGTAAAACCCACAATTAAAACCAAGTTACACGAGCATGATTTGATGAATGCTGTAATCTAATGACATGAGATGCCAATCCTGTGATGACAAATTTGCTTCTTTTTCTCTTTATAAAAGGGTAGAAAGTGCTCAGCAAATGTTTGTGGCCCATAAATTCATCTGCTTACAGCTCAATAAATACTAATCCTGGATGAGTTGAGAAAAATGTCCTTATTTCAAATTATTTGTAATCAATTTCTTTTCATCTTTTTTATTAACAGATTGGTAGCCCTGGAGACTTTAATTGAAATACGGAGATATTTTCTGTTGCTGTTGTGTTGGTCTATATGCCTACATGTGTATTTGTGTATACTTTTCCTCACTCCCATTCTGCAATTCTGAAGAGTAAAATCTTTCCATTTTTGAAGGATTTTATAATAAAACAAATTTGGCAGGGTAGGAAAAGAGAGTTTCTTTCAACTTCTCTTGTCACTTCAGAAAGGTAATTTGTCAAGTAAATCCCCCACTGGGCAACCTTTCAAGTGTAAATGCAAGTTGAAAGCTTGAATGCTACTGAGAGGAAGGAGATGCCGGATGACTCATGGAAAGCAACCTCCACATAACTCTGACCAGGGGACCATCCTTCAGGCATAGGACTAGCACAGTGCACCAGTCTTTGGTCGCAGCATGTTCACTTATCTGTGGCACATTTTATCTTTACTTGACGCAGCAGGCCAGTCTGAAAGTTTTCTTTGGCTCAAGAAGCAGCATCTGTTCTGCTGAACATTGTGTACCAACCTGGACAGTGTTTGCACTCACATGAAGAGAAGAATCTCAGATTTTTATTTCAATCCCATGATATGTTTGATGAACCATAAACCCTGGTTCTTGGGATTTTGGGTGGGATTTACACCTAAATAAGTGGATAGAGGAGATAACAGCACAACCCTATGAGATTTATTCTGAAACAGAATTTTCAAATGATTGTAAATTGAAGCTGCAATTTTATACTGCTTACGTGAACTTCAGTGCAGTTTGTCTTTACAAAAAAAAAAGAGTACCATGTTTTTCCCTCCTCCAACAGTATATTGTGAACCCACAAGATTAACTTACTTCTAAGTACACATTAGTCTTTTCACATACAGATAGAAATTTTAATATTGCACCGTACCAGCGTATATGTTATAAAATTGTCATGCAGTGTTGCTTTATCAGATATGCTATCCTGAGGGTCCATGAGAGGCATTTTATCTTAGAATTAAAATCAAGATAACTCTACCATTAGGCAAAGAGAGAGGTCTGCCTCAGGCAAGTTAATCTGGAATGTCATGACAAGATAGAAGATTGCTATTTGTTTATTATTGTATTTTTAATCCTCAAGTACACATATAGTTTGATCGTGCTTGAATACCTTGATATGAGAGGGAAAGTATTCTTTAATCTATCCTGGCAGCAAATGACTATAGAAATTCTACTCATATGAATGGAATGGAATGGAATGGAGTGGAGTGGAGTGGAGTGGAGTGGAGTGGAGTGGGGCGGGGCGGGGCGGGGTGGGGCGGGGCGGGGCGGGGCATAGCGTGGCGTAGCGGGGCGGAACAGAACGGAACGGAACAGAACAGAACAGAACAGAACAGAACAGAACAGAACAGAACAGAACAGGAAGGGATCTTGTAGGACTTTTAGTCCAGTCCGCTGCTCAAGCAGGAGAACCTATACCTGGGTGGGTTCTACTTACCTTTACTACTGGTTCGCAGTGGGGCCACACACTCTTCTGCACATGCTCAGAAGCTTCTGCACATGTGAAGAAGCATTTTGGTGACGTCAAGGTCAGTGGGTGGAGCCTCCCGCCGGTTTTACTATAGAACCGGTACGAACCGGGGGCAACCCACCACTGACCTATACCATCTCAGACAAGTGACTGTCCAGTCTCCTCTCAAAAACCTCCAGTGTTGGAGTGCCCATGATCCCTGGAGGCAAGCTGCTCCACTGGTTAATTGTCCGCACTGTTAGGAAGTTTCTCCTTAATTTCAGGTTGCTTCTCCCTTTGATTACTGGTAGTTTCCAACCATTATTTCTTGTCCTGCCCTCTGGTGCTTTGGAGAATAATTTGACCCCCTCTTCTTTGTGGTAGCCCCTCAAATACTGGAATACTGCTATCATGTCACACGTAATTCTTCTTTTCTTTAGACTAGCCAGACCCAAAACCTATAGCAGTTCTTCATACAAGTTAGTCTCCAGGCCTTTGATCATCTTAGTTGCTCTTCTCTGAACTTTTTCCAAAGTCTCAACATCTATTTTGTAGTAAGGTGACCAAAATTGGTTGCAGTATTCCAGGTCTTACTAGGTTTATGTAAAGTGGCACTAATACTTCACATGATCTTGATTCTATGCCTCTTTATGAATTGTATTAGCTTTTTTGGTGGCTGCTGCACATTGCTGGCTCATATTCAAGTGATCATCCACTAGGACTCCAAGGTCCCTCTCAAAGTTACTGTTTTTAAGCCAGGTCCCTCTTAATTTGTACTTATATGTTTGATTTTTCCTGCCTAAATGTAAAGCTTTGCTTTTCTCCACATTAAAATTCATTTTGTTGGATAGGGCCCATTGTTCAAGTTTGTCAAGATTTTTTTGGATCCTGAATTTGTCTTCTGGGGTGTTGGCTATTCTTGCCAGTATCATCTGCAAATTTGATGAGTTCCCCTTCTATTCCTTCATCTAAGTCATTTATAAAGATATTGAAGAGTAGTGGCCTAAGACAGAGCCTTGTGGTACCCCACTGTTTACTTCTCTCCATGTGGATGTAGTATCATTAAGGACTACTCATTGAATATGGTTTGTCAGCCACCTACAAATCCGTCTGGTGGTGATGTTGTCTATTCCACATTTTTGTAGCTTACCTAGAAGTAGATTGTGGTCTACTTTGTCAAATGCCTTACTGAAATCTAAGTATATTATGTCCAAAGCATTTCTCTGGTCTACTAATTTAGTGACTTTATCAAAGAATGAAATAAGATTGGTTTGGCATGATCCTTTCCACCTCTCTATTCTATGATGTTACATTACTGCAGAATGCCTCCCACATCAAAAGTCACTCCTACAATACATGAAGAAGAGATTGGGCAGGAGAAGAGGATACAACAAAGAAGTCAAGGCTAATTGGCTTATCCTTTGCCTCCTTTGTTGGCGGGAGGAGAGCAGAAGGCCTGAAGAAGTAGTACTATGGGAAGAACTATCATTCTTCCAGAAAAAAAAAATCCTGTGCAAATGAGTATGATTCAAATTAACATATTCATCTCAAGTATTTCGTCTACATTATTAAATCTAGCCTATTTTATGTTATTTGACTAATAGATTAAAAAAATTCTTAAATTTGGAGAAAAATATTTTAAATTGAACTGTGTTGGAAGCAACATTACAAATGGGCAGTATAATAATACACATTTGCAATGTAATTGAAAGAATACAGAATATTTCCAAACCCACTTCTTTAACTGCAGTCTTGTTGCAATGCAGACACAGGGTTTTTTTCCCCAGTTCTCAAGCATGGATGCTGCTCATGCTTTGGTCCCCAGCAGTCATGAAGTTGTGACTCAAAAAACTGCAATCTCCTGAAAAGATACATGGATTGGAATGAGTTGTCTGGTTGAATGTAGTAGGAGCTGTGGCTGCGCCAATTTCACTTGGCACTCTTGCTTTTGCCAGCTGTCGCCTCTTCCCCTTGCAGCTCCTCTTCCCCACTGTTCTATGGCAAGATTTCATCAGCTGCTTTATGCCACCCAGTTCCTTTTGTTTCTGATAGTACCTGTGGAAGGAGTCGTCTTCCATCACTGCAGCAAGGGACTCAGTTCTCTCTGGCAGAAGACGTGGAACTGGGAATGGTGGCTCAGCAATAGCTCTCTGCTGCTCTGAATAGCTGCGGGCCAAACTTAATTGTGTTCTGAGTGAAAGACACATGTTAATCAATCCTTCTCTATTTTGTAATAAAATATAATATATTGTTTTGATTGAATCCTTGGCATGCATTTATTAATTTTCTCTTACGGGAGAGTACAATGCCGCCCTGGTGCGTATCAACTCACAAGATCTAAGGTTCAGAGTAATTATGTCTGTACAATTACATGTGTAGATGCCGGGTGCTAAGGACATGTATCACAAAAGAATGAAAACAAAGACATTAGTTTTAGGAATGAAACTTTTGCAACCTGCTTCACTTGCATTTAAGCAGAGTCCTTTTGTTTACAAGAATACAATCTGAGATGATTAAGATGAAACATCTGTAATATGAAATGTATCTTTAGGTTCAATGTGCATATTTTTCTTTTAAAATAGGACTACCAGATCTGTGCTGCAAAAATTCAGAGAGAACAATCAGGATAACAACACAAAAATATTGTTTGGATAAAAATTGTTCTTTTGAAGAAAAGCCTTGATTTGTGCCAATGGAAAAGGCTTTTTTAATGCAAATATGTTAGGTGATACTCTTGTAGGATTGGGCATATTTTGACATTCCAATACCCTGGATAGCTAGTTATATGTTACCCTGTATGGATAAAGACATGTTTGAATCAGGTTTTTCATAAGGTAAACTTCATCTTACGTAACTAGCACTTGTGCTCTGCACAATAGAAAACTGCAGTATTTTGGATATAAAAAGGTCCTTCAGAGCTTGTGTACCTGTCTGTAACTCTTTGAAGTATTGCATCGTTTCCTGAGATAATGCAGCAGTTGAAAAGGGTACGTATCTTTGAAGGGGAAGATATGGGTGCATATCTTGAATGGGAAAAGCCGTAGTGATGCAGTTGTTAGAATGCAGTATTGCAGGCTAACTCTGCCGACTGCCAGCAGTTCAAACCTGACCAGCTCAAGATTGACTCAGCCTTCTATCCTTCTGAGGTTGGTAAAATGAGAAGCCAGATTGTTGGAAGAAATATGCTGACTTTATAAACCACTTAGAGAGGGTTGTAAAGCACTATGAAGCGGTACATAAGTCTAAGTGCTATTGCTAGTGCTAAGAACAAGAACATTTTTTTTAACCAGAGTATGATTATCTTATCAGAATATTTCAGAGTATTTCTTATCAGGGTATTTCAGAGTATTTCTTATCAGAGTATGATTTTTTTTAAAGGCTAAGCTTTTATAATTGGGTCTTTTTAAAGGTTCATTAAGAAGTGGGGCACAAAGAAGAGGCAGTATATTTTTTCTGTCCTGTTAGGGCAGTGATTCTCAACCTCTTGATGATTGGGACATTCCAGGAACTGGTCCACATATCTTGTTTTGTTTTTAAGTCCTGCCTATGAGCTTCAATATCTAGTTGACCATTGGGGGAACTGAAAGTCTGAGGATAATGTTCCTCAGGCTCAACACGAGGTTCCTCCAATGGTCAGCTGGGTACAGTAACAACTTTAGTAACACTAACAATTTTAGTGTGTAGAACTGAGTGATGTGACCTTTTGAAGCCATGCCGTGAATCTAAGCAGCAACTTGGTTCTCATCAGTGGAGTGGTTGCTGTCCTTCCTTTGATAGCAATAAAACAAAACAATAAAACAATTGGGACAGGATGGGTTTTGAAGCTGTCTTTCTTGGGGGAAGTATAACTGACCCCCACTTTGTCAAGTTTGAGATAGCAAGTGAACACAAGATTTTAGCCTGGGCATTTGCAATAAGAGAAAGAGAAGAGATGCAGTGCTTTTTAATTTTGTTTTTATGGCAATGGTTTGATAATAGAAATGGATTTAGCGTTTTTGCTTATGTGTATCTTAAAAGAAAAAACAGCTAAATAAACAAATAAAGTCATGCAATCAGTTGGAATCCTAGATACTATTTGTATTGTTCATGTGATTAAAAATAAGAAATAATATTTCAAAAATAGTGTCACATATTAGGTCGCTTCTGAAACAAGATGTGTTTTTAAAAACTGAAGCAAAGGAAATGGACAATTAATTTTCTATAACTTTGTAAGTTGTAGGGTTAGCAGAATGTGTAGATTTAGTAAGAATCTATTTGGGCATCAAAGTACATCAAATAGCAAATTGATTATAATTGTGTGAAATGTCTCCCTTGCACCTCTTCTTTGCCGGTGTCTTTTTTTTCCTGACACTTTTCAAAACTATGTCTGGGAAAGTTCTCACCTCCGTGCTGGGCATCTCCAATTCTTTCCAGCAAGTTGTAGGAGAAAGTTCCCTAAGGTAGCTTGGCTGGGAGACTGCTTTGAATTATTGCCATTGAATGTGTTCTGTTGCAATAAAGTGCTGAAAGAAGATGTCTTCCAAGAAGTTCACATTACTGGCAGTCATAAAATAAAATGGCTATATTGTTTCAGCCACCAATTTCTTCCCATTGTCTTCATTTTAAAAACCACCCAGCCTCAAAGAACAGAGGATGTGTTTCAGGACAATTTGAGAACTGTGCTGTAACCAAATATTATCTTCAATTTACTCCTTGTTTCATATTACTTTGGGGTACTTGAGTTCTTCAAAGTTCATCATTTGCTCATGACATTACAGTGAGTTGCAAACTTCCCTATTATTTCTGCAATTCTCAGAGAAACAATATATACGGTGTCCCAATTTTCAACAGCCTGTCACTCAGTGTAGTATCTGCATGATTTTTTTTAAAAAAATCTCCATTGATGCACCAGATATTAAACACAGAAACTAAAGTAGGCTGTCTTGTCTTCCAGTAATCTTGAATGCCTTTTGTTCAAAAGGTGTTTTGTATTCATCAGTCAGCTAAGGACTCATCCTGAAGAAGTCCTCCGTCAGCACTAAGATCTCAGTGAAAAGGGGACAGGCAGCTTGTAAAATATTCATAGCAAAAGGTACCTTAGTTGTTTTCACCTTTTGACCCTCCTAGGCAAAAAACGATTATCAGCAGTAAATGACAAATCTTAGAGATGTGAAAAATTCAAAGATGAAGTCGTTTGCTGATCCACTTTTAAAACTGAAGCTATTCAGAAGACTACGACTACAGTTTTCATCCAATTGAAAACAGTTTTAATGACATTGAAGAGTAGTGGTCAAGTCTAGAACTAACTTTTACTTTGCTTCTGAAGAAAAAGAAATGGGTATATATGAGCCGAGGTGGCACAGTGGTTAAGGCGCAGTACTGCAGCTACTTCAGCTGACTGCTGGTTCAGCAGATCAGTGGATCAAATTTCACCGGCTCAAGGTTGACTCAGCCATCCATCCTTCCGAGGTGGCTAAAATGAGGACCCAGATTGTTGGGGGCAATATGCTATTTAGTATACTGACTTTGATGTAAGCCGCCCAGAGTCCTCGGAGAGTGGGCGGCATAGAAATATGAATAATAAATAATAAAATAATAATAGCAACAATTTTCAAAAACTATTATAAATTCAACTTTTAAAAAATTGCTTTTCATTTTTTGTATGGACACAGAAAGTTCCATAACAGAATTTATTCATACTCTTATATGAAAGTGGGTTACTTTGTATGTGTCTTTGAGTCAGTGTTGATTCCTGGGGACTGACTGGACTAGTCCATTCATTTTTTGGGCTTACCATTGCCTCCTTCCCATGCTGAGACAGACCCAAATCTGTCAGTTTGTACCTAAGACTGAACTAAAACTCATGGCCCCTTGGTTTCCAACCTGGTACCTTAACCACTGCACACAACTGGCTCTCCCATCTAGAGATGATATGCAAAAATATATAACAGGTGCCAACTCTGTTTTCCTTTAGAAAAGCCACTAAGATCTAGGGTTTTCTCCCAAATTTTGGGGGTTTGGGTCCAATTGAGTGGAGTCCCCTTTAATTATCATGTACAAGTGGCATTTGTATTTTAGATATTGTGGGAGGGGGGTTAATGCAGTGTGCCTATTTTCTTTCTGTTTATTATTTCTTTTTGTTGTACAAAAAGCCACATTCTTTGAGCTGGGTGGCCCTATAAATCCATTCAATAAATAAATTAATAAAATGATGGGGACTAAACCTACAAGCCTCTGCATACAATTCATAAATTCTACCACTGTCCTTATATTTCCTCCTGAATCAAGTGGTATCTCTCCAGTTTTGAAGATAAGATTTTCCAATTTTCCAACATGTAATATAATCCAAATATTGGTAGCTGTCTGAAATATACTTTAAAGGCAATATTTGCCTTGATAAAAAATGATATATGTGATTTTTTTTAAAAAAATTCATGGACCTGAGAAAGATTTGCCACAAAATAGGTTGACTTGAAAGTCATTGAAATAGTTGGGGACTTAAGCATCCTTTGACTGAAGTTCTAGTCAGTTAGCGGGTTTGAAGGAATGGTAGATAATTTTTCTCATGGTTTCTCATTGTGATATGTGGCATATTGCAGAAAATAGCTCAATCTTGCAAATGCAATCATTATTGACATTTATTGAATATTTCTACCATCTATCTATCCATCTGTCTATCCATCCATCCATCTGTCCGTCCGTCCGTTTGTCCGTCCGTCCGTCCATCCATCCGTCCGTCTGTCCATCCATCCATCCATCCATCCATCCATCCATCCACCCATCCCTCAGGGAAGTCTCAGATATGTTTTCCATCTAGCTGAATATCCTACTTAGTATTAGTTTTCATGTTCAGAAGCCACTCTGTCTTTATCCATTGTATGTTCCTCCTCAGAGTTATTTTCCCTAATGAGGAACCTTTTTTGTGTCTTTAAAATCTGCATAACTGCCAGTCTTGTTATTACATCTATGCTTTGTCATGCTTCTACAACCTACTGAAGAGCTCTGTTTTCCCCTGGATGGAATTCTTCCTTAACACTCTCCTCCTCTTCTCCTGGATACCACGACTCAGATTAATCATTTCACTTCAGTTTGAAAGTAAGGAAGATATACTACAATCTGCATCAGCTTCCAATCTCCCAGAGTTTGTACAGGTAGTCCTCAACTTACAACAGTTCATTCAGTGACCGTTTGAAGTTACAATGGCACTGAAAAAAGTCACTTATGACCCTTGTTCACACTTACAACCATTGCAGCATCCTCGTGGTTATGTGATCAAAATTTAGATGCTTGCCAACTGGTTCATATTTATGATGGTTGCATGTTCCAAGGTCATCTAAATAACTTTTTGTAACCTTCTAATAAGGAAAGTTAATGGGGAAACCAGGTTCACTTAACAACCATGTTACTAATTTAACAACCGCAGTGATTACTTAACAACTGTGGCAAGAAAGGTTGTAAAATAGGGCAAAACTCACAAATGTATCACTTAGCAACAGAAATTTTGTGGTCGTAAGTCGAGGATTACCTGTACATATATTGTTTAGAGTTAATTTTCCTTTACCCTCCCTTTACCAATTTCAGGCAAGTTTAACAACACATTTCTGAGGGCTACTCATTGAACTACTGGTGTCTTATAACAGAACTGATATCCCTTCATCCAAATGTAAGTGTGGCAGGGAGGATGATATATGACATCTTTCTTTCCCAATATAGCTCCAGATAGCTATATTTTGTACTTACGAACTTCCAGTTTTCCTATTCAATCTATTGAGATATGGAGAGAATGTAGCCAATTTACAGTTTCTCTTCAGCATTTTTTTGTTAAACTTTTCAATGCCCTTTTGTATTTACAAGTTTTGAATGAAATGTAATGCCTCTGATGTTGTAAAATGCCAACAGATGGCAGTACTCACACTCTAGAACAGAGGTCTTCAAACTTGGCAGCTTTAAGACTTGTGGACTTCAACTCCCAGCATAGCTGGCTGGAGAATTCTGGGAATTGAAGTCCTCAAGTCTTAAAGCTGCCAAGTTTGAGGACCCCTGCTGTAGCAGCTCTGACATATTCTTTAGTATCTGTTCTTTCATACCAAATAGATGATGACTATGTTGACATGAACACTGTGTTACTGGGAATTCTGGGAGTTGAAGTCCACAAGTCTTAAAGCTGCCAAATTTGAGGACCCCTGCTCTAGCAGCTCTGACATATTCTTTAGTATCTGTTCTTTCATACCAAATAGATGATGGCTATGTTGACATGAACACTGTGTGTTACTGGGCCAAAAAACCAGAAAGACCCTAAACCCAGGAAAAGCTAATTTGTGTGATCAAGAACACAATGAATGGTCTTGTGATAGCAACTGATGAATTTCATATGAAAAGGCTGGTGAAGTGATTAAGGATAATCAATGGATCACTCAAAGAAAACTTGTCTAGTTTTTCATTTAACTTGAACATGTGGCTTACATTGATGCTGTTCAATATCGCAAAGTTTATGCAACATGAGTTCTTCATAAGTTGATGGCAGTAAGGAAAACTTCATCAGTTAAAACTTGCCAGCAATTATTGTCACACCATGAGAATGAAGGTGAGGAATTTGTTTGCAACATCATAATAATTGGAAAAATGTGGATGACTCAAAAACAAAGCATGAGCCCGCAAACTATCATCATAAACCTTCATCTGTAAAAGGAAATTTCAAAACCCAGGTTTTGGCAAGAAATCTCATGGCTACAGTTTTTGTGGATACAGATAACTTTATTCACATATATTTCTTTGAAACTGACCCCACTATCAAACCAAACATTTTGCAGCACTCAAACCTCTGAAACAATGATTCAGCAGAATTTGGAAGAACAAGAAAGAAATCTTGCTATGTCACAAGTCACTCAATACACAATAACAACAGTGGATATCAACATCTTACCCCACCTGCCATATAGCCCAGACTTTGTATGATACAATTTTAACTTTTCTCAAAACTGAAGGAATATTTCCATGGGCATATTTTTGACTCAAAGAAGTAAAAAGAATTGCCAGAATACAGTTGAAGAGACAAAACATATTGTTTTGTTCACAGAAGTGTGTAGCAAAGAGTGGTAATTATGCAGAGGAGCAAATACAGGTAACAAAATAGCTCATTTCAAGAATTATTTTTCTTTTTCATGTAGGAAAATGCCTCTATTTAAGCTAAAGTTATGCACATGGAGGCATCATTTTTCATTCAACCTTCATAAAAACACAAGTACAGTAAAATGGGCCATTTTCCAAAGCGGATTTGTTGGATGCCCATGAGACCATTTTTATTAATGAAACAGTCAGGTGTTTGAAGTAGTAAATCTAGACACATTTCCCTCCTGTCTCCCTCAAAACTTAATCAAGTAATTGGAGGCTATTAAAATATGTTAGGTGGAGCTATATCCTGTTGTTAACATTAATAGAAATTTAATAAGCTGGTAATCAGAGGGAAACTTACTGGCTCAAGCAGATTGGGAATAGACTATAAACCTTTACATTTCAAGGCCACTGAGTGAATTGGTGCCAAGTAAGTGAAGGGGGAAAATATTTCTGCATTTAAAAATTACTTCCAATGTAGAATATGTGCCGGATTATTGCAAACTGAAGAAGCTTCCCAAACTTGTAGCTAGTTAATTATACCCCTTCTCAAGGTATTTTGGTCTACTCCTTATCTACTTATAAGTCGGTGTACTCTAATTTATGAGTTGGCTTCTCATTCCCTCTTTCTCTGGGGTGCTCTACAAGCAGTGGTGGGATTCAGCCAGTTTGCACCACTTCAGGAGAACTGGTTGTTAACTTTCTGAGCAGTTTGGTGAACTGTTGGAAGAAATCATTAGGGCAAAGAACCGGTTGTTAAATTATTTGAATCCCACCACTGTCTACAAGTATAAAGATTCATGCAATCTCAGTAATATCTTTCTCTTCATTGCGTAAGAAGCAGTTTTCCAAAAATGAGACAGTGAGGATATACACCCTTTTCTCGGTCAAGGATCATAGTTAGCCATTGAATAGCATACTAAAAAAGTATGTAAAAGCAGTAGAAGAACCAAGGGGAAGGGAGAATTAATTAATATAAAGTACAAAGAGCCAGTTTGATGTAATGGTTAAAGACATTGGTATATACAGGTAGTCCTCAATTTATCATAATTTGAACCCAGAATTTTCATTGCTAAGGAAAGCAGTTGTTAAGTGACTTATACCCAAATATACTATCTTTTTTTACTACAGTTGTTAAGCAATTCATTGCAGCTGTTAAATGAATTATGCAGTCATTAAGAGAATCTGGCTTAAGGTTGTTGTTTTTCCAGTACCATTGTAACTTCAAGCAATCGCTAAATGAATGGTTGCAAGTCAAGGATTACCTATATTTATATATATTATATTTAAACACACATACTATTTTTCCCTTTGCCATAAAAAAACTTCTGTTCAGAAGTATGTTTTGAAGAAGCTTCCTATATATCAAGAGCTTTTTGATAGAGTGATGTAAGCCTATGTTGCAAGTTAAGCCTCTCTCTCATACATAAGCTAATACAGAGTCACTATTTTGTATGCCCTCTAAGGCAGCTTGATTGACTTACCAATAGCCACCCTTTTCTCCTTATCCTTTGTCAGAGGAATTTGCATTCCTTGTGATTCCCCAGCACAATTGAACTAGTAGCAATAAGACACAAGCAGAGAGGAGTGAAAGAAGCCATCCATGATCAACCTTTCATTGATGAGACTTATACTCTGACATGAGTGGACAGTGTGAGATTAAGGTTGCTTTACAGGGTTGTGGGCCAAGTCACAAAGAATATTCATGAAATGTACCATATAGGAGTATTGAGGATGCCAGAGAAATACACATGAAATGTCTGATATCAGGTGTATTCTGACAAGTGTTGCCTATTAACAATTATATCTATCTCTTGAGTTTTTGACTGTTATGTGAGCCTGTCAATATAAATGTGGATATTCAGTAAATTATATCCCAGGATCCGAAAATTATCTAGTAAGATGACAGGATCTGGCCTAAATATCACTGAATTGCATCAGAGGTGTGTGAACAGTACAGGCAGATGTTGACAATATTCAGAAATACAGATACAAGATAGGTTTGGAAGGATGGCTTTGATTCATCACTTTTCCCTTCTTCCCTACATCTATATGTGAACCAAAGTCACTTCATAGGCAAGGGAATGTGCCCCAACCTATTTTTTATAATCCTTTTAATTAAGGAGTTCACCATTCAAATTTATTAAAAGCTCTCTGCTTCCTGTATTCATTGACATTGTTTAATAGCAACATGAAGTTTAAATGAATTGTGGATATTTGAAATGTCAGTCTAGAAAATGGCCTATACAGCACAGATTAATTTGTATCACCCTGCTAAGAAGAAAAGTGTAAAATGATTTTCTAATTCCAGAAAGTACTTTCCACCACTGAATTTATTTATCAAGAATAACATTTACTTAATGTAATTTAGATCTAAATATTTAAAAACCCACTTTGTCTAATGTGTTTTCATAGGCAAGATGTTAAGTAATTATGGGGGATGTGGTGGTCTTTCAGAAGGCAGCTAATGACCATCTGGGAATTCAGGCCTCCCAGTCAAACTGAGCACTTCCAAAGTTCAAGGCAACCATCAATATAGTAGGTAATGGAGCAGCAGGCTGTACACGATTATCTTTATAAGGTAAGCGTCAGAATTGAATCAGATCAAAGCCTCATTTTAATAAAAGAAAGCCTTTTTTTCCATGCTGAAAATATTTTCTAATTTAGCAAGTAAAGTACTGTTTTTATTACATATATGGAATATAGCTTATACTGATTCAGAATACTATCCATCTAGTTCATCTAGTTTATGTTTATACTAAGAGGAGCCATTTGTGGTCTGTGAATTCAGCTGGAATGGTTTAAGGGTCTTTAAAAGCTTATAATGTTTCCCCGCTATCAACATCGCCTCACCTCGCTTTGCCTCTCTCCATTTCCCTTCCCTTCCCTTCTCTTCCCTTTTTTTAGGGATGTTTATTTTTGCCTAGATAACTTCTACTTTTTACTCCAGCCTCATCCACTTTTCAGGCTTGGAGCCAATCACTTTTTAAATAGTCCTAGATTCCCCTGCAGAAAGCAGAATGCCTTCAAACGTTTGCCATCCCTGTCTATATTGACTTCTCTTGATTTCAAAACAGTTTCTTGCTCAGATCTACTTGATGATACTTGGAATTGAACCTAAGACCTCCACTATACAAACTAGATGTTCTATCATTCTGTTCTATCCTTTCTATTCCATGCAGTACTGACTGAATTGCCCTTGTTATAATTTCCATGAGAATCCGAATGTCAGATGCAATGAACATGAGTAGTTTCCCTGAGGAGTAATAGGAGTCTTTATGAATTGCAAGCATGCTATCAATAAATCTTTACTTATATTTTGTATTGTCCATTGTCCATTATTCTAAAGCAGGGATGGGCAATTAATTTTCCAAAAGGGCTACATGGGGGCACTAGCCAACTGAAGGAGCACATGGTGACTGTGCAGAGCCAGATCTGATTCGGCTTCTTCTTCTGTCCTCTGAAACACATTTATTTACATTTGATTTCTAATTTCCAATCAACCTCCTTCAGGCCAGACAGGAATAGTCAAAGACATTTTATTTATTTTTAAACCCTATTTGTTTTATTTAGTGGGGCCCTTGGCTTTTACTTAAGAAGCCTGTCCTATTAGCAGCACTGCATGGTTCTGTATTAGTTAGACTCAATGCCTTATTGAATCTGCATAGAGAATGCGTAGAATGCTGTTTTAAGAATATTTCCAAGGACCTCTTTGTATTTTCTTTGTAATCAAGAAAAAATGGTTCCAATTTCTGATGGAACTTTATGTCTGCCTTTGGATATGGATGAAGCTGTGGACGAATTCCTCCATTGTGATTACCTAGGATTCTACCTGAATATGTTGGATTAAAGGCAGGCCTCCAATCTCTGATATTCCCATGTGCAAGGTATAGCAGGAAAAGGCAAGGGAATTTAAATCTGGGGTCAAGAGCCATCTCTTTGATGTATCTGCCAGAGGCAGTTCTGTTTCCTCTTTCCCGAAGAGTGTAAGCTGTGCTTCCAGAATAATCAGCAAATGGTAAAAGGACAAAGTCTTGTCATTCTCACTTCTGAGTTTGAGGTGCATCTCTTCCATTAGTTCTTTGTCATCCAGACTTGCACTTTTAACCCACTAAATGCTGCAGAGAAATACTGAGTAGGCTGCATGACTCTTAGGCAGGAGGGTGGTAATATAGATAGGTCACTGAAGATTTGAGCCCTGCCATATGACAAAGAGATCTATCATTATCAACATACAGTATATAGTATGTGCAGAGTGCTTAGGATAAATTCACACCCTATCAAACGTCTTCTTAAAGAAAACATATTCTCAGATTGATGATAATTTACTACTTACAGGCATTATTTTATTGTTGTTTTGATACATTGTTGTTTTGCCCAAGCAGCTATTAATATTGCTACTCATGAAATAAGAAAAGGCCTAATAGGTCCCATTCTCTTGACATGATAATGTGCTCTGATAGGTTTGCATTGAGTCTGTTTTGCCATCATTGTCACATGGTCTGCACAGGCTTGAATTGCCATCATTTTGTCATCATTATGACATCTTAATATGGCCTCTTCTCTTTGGAGCCATTGCAACGTGACACAAGATCAAGATGTTCAGAGCAAAAGGTAAGGCTTATAATGGGTTGCTCGCTGAGATTTGTTAATTTTGCAACCATTTGGGTTAATGTGGCAACTTCTCTTCCATGCAGCTACTAAGAAGGCTCAGGAAGTAAAATGTTTCTCATTGCTATCATTTTATTTCTTACCTTTTTCTCATGCCCTTTGTGAACACTTGGGTCCCAGGGACAAAAATGTGTGATTTTGATCCCTGCAGCATTATGATATTTGCACAGAAACAGCATAGATTAAAAATCCCATATCACCACAACCACAAATTTTCAAGTAATTCATATTCATGTGAGACCAAATACGGGGATTCATTGAAGATGCTATCATCTCTAAGAACAAAAAAAAAAAAAAACTCTTCATGAAGAATAAAGATTTAGAATACCCTTAGTCATTATTTACACAGTTGTTTACAAATCAGATGGCATTTAAATTATGCTCCACATCTGCTTAAAAGATACCTCACAATATTGACTAAAAGAAAAGGAAAATGAACTAAAATACAGTTAAAAGCATGATTGCAATGTATTTTCAATTATAATATATCACTGCAATCATTGTGTATGTATGGGGAGAAGTGCAGAAGTTTCCAGTTCACTCTTCAGTCCAAAGATTTCAAAGCCACTTCAAAGCATTTCATGTAAAATCTAATCAAAACTATGAAATGGGCAATGCAACCACAAAACCTTAAAACAGCACTAAAAGTTGAAATGGTAAAAATTGAAAACTTCTAGACAATTTTAAAAACCCAGTATGGAAAAAGATTAGGGTAGATGCCAAATGAATTTTGCTGAGAAAAGTATTTCAAAACCACTGAAGAAAATAGCAGTATTCAAACAATGAGCAAACCACCACCCATGCTGAATGTGGGAGAAATACCAGACTACTTTTCCTGAACAAATAATCTGCTAATTCAGAGGTGAACCATTTGCAGTTCTAAAACCTCACACATAAATCAAATTCCCCTTCACCCCTTCATTATTCTATGGAATTTGCTTGGCACTGCTTCCATTAAGAGGCAAGGAATATATGAAAGCTGCAATGCACACCTCAAAAAAGCAATACACCTTAAAATAAAAAGTTAACCTATTCTTTAACATTTAGAAATCAAACAGAATCCAACTGATGTTCTTGTATATCACATGTGTTAAGTATTGAATGGACGGGCACCAGAACCAATCAGGAGCCAGTAGCTAGAGCAGGAGAATTAAACATGGGTCAGTGGCTGAAGCTGCGGACAGCTCCATTTAAAAGGGACTACTGCAGCTCGCATTGCCATTGCTGTTACCGGAGCCAAATAAAGCTGTTTAAACTGCCGAACGTGTCCTGCATCCTCTGTCTGCGCCCACTACTCAACACTGGCGACAAAGGTGGGATCTTCAAAAGGACAATAGGACCCTAGGCTGCTGAAACCTCCACGTGGCAATCAATGGCCATCAATACTACAAACGGCCAGTGCAAGATGTCTTCAATAATTCCACCCACACCATTCAACCCGGCAGGAGAAGACTGGGAATCCTACATGGAGCGGTTCCACATGTTCCTGGAAGCAAATGACCTTTTGAGCCTGTCAGAACAGAGAAAAAAGGCGCTGTTTCTCATATACTGCAGAGCCGCTGTTTTTAAGATGGCGAAAGCTTTAGCCTCCCTGGCAGAACTGAGAACCATGACCTGGTCAACACTACAGGTCATGCCAGACTACTGAGAGCACACTATGCCCCCCAAGCCTCATCCCTTGTGAGACGACACGAGTTCTACAGGAGAAACCAAAAGGAGGATGAATCAATTAGTGAATTTGTGGCAGCTTTACACGAGATAGCCACCGCATGTGAATTCTCCAACCTGGACGAGGCAATGAGAGACCGGTTGGTTTTAGGACTGAGAGATTTCACCCTACAAAGTCAACTGCTTGCTAAGCCCAGAATAACTTTCCAAGAAGCTATGGAGGAAGCAACTACCACTGAGGCGTCCCAAAAGTCTGCAGCTGCAATGAAAAAAATGAATAAGGGATCGCAAGGAAAGGAAGAATCCTCGATCCACTACGAGGTTGTAGATACCGAATCCGAGGATAGAGACGAGGATGAAGTACATCATCTCCATTCAGAATGGAAAGGGAGACCCCAGGAAAAAGGAAAAAAAGAATTTTGGTGTGCAGAATGCGAAGGGAACCACCCCCGAATGGAATGTAGATTCCAAGATGCGATCTGCCAGCATTGCAACCGGAAAGGACACATTACAAGAGCCTGCAGAGCATGCCACCAGTATCCCACAGAGCCAGGCAATTCAGCCCTCCACCAAGAGCCAGACACTTGAAACAGGAACAAGCAACAGGAAACAACAGTTTGGAAGAAACCGCCGAAATGAAGACCATGGCTCAGAGAGAGATGAAACCCACCAGACCATACTAGTCGGCCATTTGAGCACAGGAAAAGCAAAGAAGAAGGCAGTGACCATCTACATCGAAGGGAGACCATGCAAGATGGAGGTCAACTCAGGATCCTACCTGTCCATGGTCTCCTGGACAACCATCAAACAGCTAATACCAGGAATCACAACCAGCACACTCAAGCCGCAAAGACTCATCCTAAAAGGCTATCAAGGAAACTGAATTTCAATAATGGGCATCGGCCAGTTCAATATAAAATTCAAGGACTTCAGAGGACAGCTGCCTCTAACCATAGTAGACCGGGATAGATCTACTGGGGCTAGAATGGTTCAAACCTTTGGGGCTGGCAGTGATGGGAATCAACCAGGTCGGAGACAACAGCTGGGAAGAAGAGCTCCTGAGGGACTTTGTGGGCATTTTCGACAGGAAGCTGGACAAGTACATGAGGACCCCTATATCATCTAGATCCCCAGGTTATCCCTGTCCGAATAAAGCCCAGAAGGGTTCATTTTGCTCTACAGCCCAAGATTGATGAGCAACTGGATAAACTCATTGCCCAAGGGGTTTTAGAGCCGACAGACCATGCCAAGTGGGAGACACCAATAGTAACCCCCATGAAGCCAGATGGGTCAGTGCGTCTGTGTGGTGACTACAAGAGTACCCTGAATAAGGCTTTACAACAGAGCGCATACCCAGTGCCCGTTGTGCAATATCTGTTGCATTCCCTGGGTAGAGGGAAAACATTCGCAAAACTCGATTTGGCTCAAGCATACCAACAGTTGCCAGTTGATGATGCCACAGCAGAGGCACAAACAATAGTCACACATAGGGGAGCATTCAAATGCAGACGATTGCAGTTTGGGGTAAGCGTGGCCCCGGGGTTGTTGCAAAGCCTCATGGAGCACCTCCTACAAGGAATTGAAGGAGTCATCCCTTATTTTAATGACGTCCTGATATCAGCCATTAGCCAGGACCAGCTGCAGCAATGGCTAAGGGCAGTATTAACCAGATTCCAAGAAGTGGTGTTGAAAGTAAAAAAAGACAGGTGCCAGCTAGCAGTGGAGAGAGTTGAGTTTTTAAGGTATATGATTGACGGTACTGGAATATGACTCACCATGGGTAAGCTAAAAGCAATTCGAGAAGCCCCCACCCCAACCAACAGAACAGAACTACAGGCATTCCTGGGGTTACTAAATTTCTACAATATATTCCTACCGCAGAAAGCCACAATTGCTGAACCTTTACACTGTCTACTGGACAAAAAGATGGACTGGACATGGGGATGCAAAGAAACAAATGCTTTTGAACAAATCAAAAGACTGCTGACATCAGACAGCATACTAGTACAGTACAGTGAGACTTTACCACTGAGACTGACGTGCGATGCATCACCATTTGGAATAGGGACAATTTTAAGCCACTGCGTGCCAAATGGAAGAGAAGCCCCCATCACTTTCTACTCCCAAACTCTCTCTAAACTGGAAAGAAACTACAGTCAGCTTGACAAGGAAGCACTGGCTGCCATAGTGGGAATCAAAAGATTCCATGAATATCTCTACGGGAGAAGATTTGAGCTAATTATGGACCATAAACCGTTTCTGGGAATCATTGCAGAAGATAGACCTACACCCCCTGTATTATCTCCACGAATGCTGAGATGGACAGAATTCCTCGCTGCTTATGATTACCAGCTACTATACAGACCGGGAAAGATGGTCGACCATGCTGATGCCCTCAGAAGTTGCCCGCTGCCGGAGCTAGTGGAAGACCCAACGCCATCCACAACCATGTTGCTGATAGAGACTCTTGCGAACACACAGATCACAGCCGCAGACATCGCGAGAGCAACAGCAAGAGACAGGAATTTGGTGCGGGTTTTGAAATGGGTATGGAAAGGGTGGCCAGAGATGGGGGCAGATGAGGAATTCAAACCGTTCAAGACACGACAGACCAAACTATCGGGATTAAAAGGGTGTTTACTGTGGGGAGATAGAGGAAATATTCCAAAATTTTTAAGAAAGGAGATCCTGGAAATGTTACACGAGGGACACCCAGGGATAGTTAAGATGAAGGCACTAGCTAGAAGTTATTTCTGGGGGCTGGGAATGGACAAGGAAATAGAGGAATGGGTAGCGACATGCACACCCTGCCAGGAGTCTCACCCAGCACCGCAGGCAGCACCCACACACGATTGGGAAAGCCTAAGGACACCATGGTCCTGTATACACATTGATTTTGTGGGATTCTGCCAGGGAAACACATTTTTGATCACTGTCAATGCATACTCTAAATGGTTAGAAGTCAATCTCATGCCATCGACAACAACAGAAGCAGTCATCTGAGTCCTACGGAGACTGTTCACAACACATGGGTTGCCCAACGTGGTAGTCTCCAAGAACGGGCCACAGTTTACCGCCAATCAATTTGAGATCTTCCTAGCTAGTCAGGGGATCAGACATGCACTATCTGCGCCGGAGAAGCCGTCCACTAATAGACAGGCTGAACGGATGGTGAGAACAACGAAGGAAACACTAGCTAGACTGGGCCCAAGGGACATACAGGCAAAGATAGACAAATTAGTAAGCATACAACACACCGTTTAAAAGGGGATGCCAAGGCTCACCTTGCCATTGCTGTTACTGGAGCCGAATAAAGCTGTTTAAACTGCCAAACATGTCCTGCATCCTCTGTTTGTGCCCACTACTCAACAACATGATCCTACTAGTTTGTATAACATCCTTCCCATTGAAACCTTTGGCTCCTTGAACCCAAGAAATGTATCCCCTAATCACCAAAAGATACCCTATCCATAAGCTAGCATATGGATGGATGCCATACTCACATCAGTGGTGGGTTTCAAAAATTTCTATTACTGGTTCTGTGAGTGTGGCTTGGTGGGCATGGCATGGCTTGGTGGGCATGACTTGGTGGGTGTGGCAGGGGAAGGATACAGTAAAATCTCCATTCCTACCCCAATCCAGGGGAAGGATACAGTAAAATCTCCATTCCCTCCCCAATCCAGGGGAAGGATACTGCAAAATCCCCATTTCCTCCCAATCAGCTGGGACTTGGGAGGCAGAGAATAGATGAGGGTGGGGCCAGTCAGAATTTTTACTACCGGTTCTCCGAACTACTCAAAATTTCCTCTACCGGTTCTCCAGAACTGGTCAGAACCTGCTGAAACCCACCTCTGACTCACATCACTTTGTATGTATCTACAGCACTTCCATATTGTGTGATTGAAGATGTAGACATTGAGGGTCATGTATGTGCTTGCCCACTATAGGATCGAGGCTTCAAATATCCTTCATATGCACTTTCAGTGCCTGAAGCAAAGATCTGAAAAGGTCATCTCCCAAGTACAAACAAAGAGCAGGATAACTGAGAAATGACTATCCAATGATTCTTATAATTCCTAGGAAGTTCATTCAGTAGAGGACTGTCTTTCAGATCCCTGGGTCTCAATCTGCCCCAATATCAGGGTTCTGAGTAACTCACCCAAAGACCAAACATTTTGAACTGTCTTAAAGGGGGCAATTTATTTCAAATCTGCAAATATTTATAACCCTGCCTGTCCTAGTATGTACAACTTCACTATTGTATTCTGTATCTATTTCTATTTTAATTGATACTGAAAATTGCTGTCTATGTTGCACATTGTCATAGTCTGTATGAGCTGTTACCAGAGAGTGAATCTCTCCAGTGCTACACTAATTTTAATTGGTGAAAGGGCTGTGTGCTTCTTCCAATAAGGAGAGCATTCCCATCTGGAAAAGTTTGGCCTGGAAGCCCTCTCAATTCCCAGCCAGTTTTTTTCTACTAGCATTTCCCTTCTGTTACCCAAAGATAAATTTCTTGGAAAAGGAAGAGGTGAGCTCATTATAAACTGGGCCTAGAGTACAGTTCATAATAGGAGTGAAAGGAGGCGGATCTTTCCATTCATTAAATTCCCCTTTGACCCCATTTCTGGACCACATATACTTCATTAGTTTTCATGTTTTTGAATGGGAATTGAAGGAGCTGACCAACTTCATGCTTATGGCAGTTATATACAGGTACCAGACAAATATACACACACCTTGAGTAAAACTCTTTATGTTCCAAATAGCTTCAGTAACTTATCCAGATTTATCAAAGGGCTCTTAAGAACAACTGATTCCATTGTGCTTATATTATTTTACTGTTGTATAATGTACATGTTGCTTTAAAGACTACCAACTGCTGGGCCAAGAATGAGAAAGAGGCAATAATTTAATCTGAAAAGTGGAAGTAAAATGGGTTACTATATAATAGCCTGGGTTGTGTTAGTCTAGAGCAATTATTATTGTTCATTACTGTTCTGTGTATGAATCATTACATTTTATTAGATCACTGTATGCGTGTTTTTATAAGTAAGCTTTAAGCGAATTAGAATACTTAATATGTTTCTTGAACTTTTGCCAACCTTGAGCTCTAAAGCTGGTTCCTCTCCTATTTACATTACCACATTTATCCATTTTCAAATATTAGAAGATTTATCTATCAGATCCTGTGTAAATTCGGTACACAGATAATTTGTAAAAAGCTTTTCTTTGGGGGCGGGGGCAGGAAGAGAAGAGAGGAAGAATAAAAATAAATTTCAAATTGTGTTCTCTGTTTTTTCTAATCTCATCTCTTTTCTAATTTCCTAATCACATAACCTTGAAGTCTAAAGACACAGCCTGTGATAATCTGTGTAAACTCTCTTTATTGTTATCAAAGGCCTTTGGAAAGAGGGGGAGGAGAAGGGAGAAGCACATGTGCCCACACATTCAAAGCCATCTTTTAAGTAATACTATAGACACAGTTCAATCAGGTCCACATTTTTACCGCTACTCATCAGATAGAAAATGTTCACAAGCAGAAGGGGGATCTATTGACTTTAAAAATTCACTGGCGAGGCACACAGAGCCTGCAGGAATGTCAAAACTCCAACCTGCATTTTGATGTTTTTGCCTCAGGTTAGTCTTGACTGACATGCTTGGAGCACTCTTGTTTGTGCTCCGGCATCCATTAACTGTCCTTGACTCAATGTTATCCAGACCTTTACGGCCAGTTCGACGCCTCACACTTGCATTAGCCGATGTGCCACCAGGTGTAAGGAAAGCATATACTTCCCTTTAAGGGATCTCATTGGCTGCACTCAGCTTCATTAGGGGCTAGTCTTTGATCCCAAATTAATGAGAGCCTGTTAATTATTATTCTGATAATTGTGCCCGATGTGGGAGCATGCTGGGGGGTAAGGGGGAGTTAAACCGTGTTCTACAGGAGGGAAGGATTTACAAAAGGAAAACAGAATGTCAAGGTTGAGAAGTCTTTGAACAGAGTTGGACTGCTCAAGAGCTGAAACCATGACAGGCACAGGAAAGTCAGGCTTAGCTGGCACTTAACATTAACTGCCAAGCAGGAAAAGACGGGACAACTGAGTATACTAGAGAGACTTGTGGCCAGGTGCACTGGCAAACATATAAGCACTGTTCACTTATTTTCTGATTGTGTGTGGAAGGGAAATCAGTAGCCACAGTCTGCATGCAACAATTCTATTCTCTATGTCTTTGGACATTTATAGTAGTATTTGGGGAAAAAACCCATTTATAGACATGTGAAAATGGAACCTGTCTCTTGCATGGCACATCTGCCTATCTGTTTCTGCCTGATTGTAGATCTTGGAACAGTCTTATTCCTTGTCTGCATGGAAGAGCCATAAATTAATGCCATGGGGGGTAGGGGGAGACCTTCAAAATGCTGTCTATTCTTTATCTCTCTAGATCCACACATTTCTAAACCCAAGTTAATAGGTTCACATAAAAAGCTGAGATGTGTAAATCATACATAATGACCTAATGTGATAACCTTGTTCATGCAAGTTTCTAAAATTATGGTAAAGTTCCTATAGGGCACTGAATCACAAACTCCCTAATTTGGCTACCAGGGATTTAGCCAAGATTTGCTGGTCACCTCTTTTTATCAGACAGTATGCATGCTCCCTCCCTCCCTCCCTCCCTCCCTCAAATTGGCATTTTAAAAGTTGTGGCAGTCCAATCAGGATCAGAATCAATATGCAAGTCCATGAGTTGTCGTTCATGCTGCAATTAACCATGCCATGGATTAGCATGTCATGCAAACCAGTTTAGAGAATGAATTACCTATGTCCAGATGCAAGATAAAAAGCAAACCTACATATTGATGAAGATCAAATTTAGAGGATTCTGAAGGGAGGGAGGGAGGGAGGGAGGGAGGGAAGGAGGGAGGAATTCATATTTGCAGATTATTCCCAAAAGAATCTAGTTGAGCATTGCTGTAAACTTGGAACTACAAACTGGATAAGATGGTCTAATCCAGTAATAGCTTTCTTAAATATTCATCCTTCATGCATTATAAAGGATGGTCATTTGTAAAATTAATTTTTCATATCAAATCCATATATATTTAGTTTTAAAGACAGGATTCCTATTTTTAAAAATTGGCAAAAAGTCTGATGAAATCAAATTAGCGTTTATTTGAAAGATTCAGTGTCAGTCACATTAATATAGAGAACAAACTGCAGGTAAATCCTGACAGGTGCAAATATGTCCATTGAAATGTGTTTCTTTAACATCAGGCTCCGATAAGCTTCAGTGGTGCCTATATTCATTCACCTGAAAGTAGGAAGATTAGGCAGACATCTCAATTTAAAAGGCAGTTAAACTTGTATTTGACACAATTTCACCTTTGGGGTTCCCTCTCTCCTGTATCCCCCCTCTCCTGCAAGTTTATATAATTGTATCAGAATATGAGTTTTGATTCATGCATTCATTTTGACACTGACTGACAGATCTATGGAAAATAAAGGTAAAGAAGCATCAAAGAATGCAAAGAAACAGCTTTACCCTCGTAATTTTAAAACCCAGGGTCATCCAATGAAGCTGAATATTGAGAGATTCAGGACAGAACAACAGAAATACAGAAGATTCCTTATAGTAATCAAATCAATGGTCTCTCTAGTGCAGTATTGTCCACAGAGAATGGCAGAGCTTTTTGGAATTTCAAGGACAAATTATCAGCCTTTCTTGGAGATACCAGAGATTGAATCTTTGAACTAAATCTTGGAATCCTTTATGTGCAAAACACATCAAGCTGCAATCCCTTTCTTTTTCAGAAATGCTTCTTCACGCAGAGTATAATTAACTTGTAGAATTCACTTCCATAAAATGTAGTGAAGGCCACACTTCAGAGAACTTTAAAAAGAGACTGAATTAGACAAGTCCATGAAAGATAAGATTGACAATGAATATTAGTCAGGATGCCTGTATCTTAAATGTCTATAACAGAAGGAAATATATTTCTGAGTTACAGTTTTGCCTCTGTGTCTTGTATGTGGACATCTTTACATGTATCTCGACTTGGCCTCTTTTGTTTAGATAGGCCTGTGGTCTACTCCAGTATGGATCTTTCTCCACATTCAAGGGTGGTGTGCAAATGAGAGTTATGTTCTGATACAAACCCAGGGTCAGCTTCTCTGATTTGCCAGTAAACTTCCCTTAGCACCTGAATAGTAAGACAACATGCTAGACTGCATGAGCCTTGGATCTGATCCAACAAGAGTATTGTTATGGCTAAACTAATCTCTTATATGTCAAAAGTACGATCCATAAAGGATTTCCTTTTCCTTTCTTTTCCTTTTTTTTTAATTTGGAACTTTATTTTCAATAAAGCCAACATCCTAGGAGGTACATCAAGCACTTTGATTCCAAGAGGGCAATCATAATCATTTGCTGTGATTCATTTCTACTCTAGAGAAAGGAATCTAGGCAGGGCTTTGTTTGGGAATAGAAGGTTCCTGACATTTGTTATACATCAGTCAAGCAAAAGGAACGAGGAATTATCTAGAGCATTGTGCCTATTTGTTACCTCCATACCTTGTTTTGCAGAGAAAGTTCCCTGATATTTTTACATCTATCGGTGGTCTTGTAATTGTCAGATAATCAGGTCTGACCATGGGGTGGAGTGAGGGAATTGGTGAAATTTTTGAGATGCTACTCATGAAATATTTGTAGTGTCACAAAATGAAGTAGACATAATGCAGGAGGTATCCGAGTGAACTGTGGCATTTTAGAGGGCTGAAAGCCTTACCTAGTTAAAGGATTAATGATGTCTGATATGCAAAAATGCATCATTATGTTTGATTCAACAGCTGAGGCTTCATCTAACAAAAGACAGATGCAACACCCATGACATCAATAAGAGCTTTTCCATTGACTTGAATGGACATTAAGAGACAGAACAATCATAACATGGCCAGAGATTACTTTAAACCATAGGAAGTAAAGGAGGTATTAAAATGTGCCCTTGGCACATAGAAGAGCTGCTTGGATGTTTTAAAGTTCATATCTATTAGTGTGTTGATTAACTTGTCAATTATTTTTGTTAATGTCACCAAAAGGAACACAATAAAGAAGGGTAGAGATGGTAATGCTGTGAAGTGAATAGCCCGGCCTCTGAGCCATTGATTTTGTCAGTTGAGTTGCAGCAATTAATAAGGCAGCTGGAGAAGGAAAAATCCATAGGAAACAGAATCAATTGAACCAAAGCTGATATAATGTGTCTGTCAAACTGCATAAAAAATTATGATGACCAATTTCTTTTTCAAGGCTGGGATCCACCCTGCCATTTCTTCCAGATGGGTTTCATGCACTTTTTTTCAGAGTGGTGGTTAAAATGCACTGCCAGTATGATGTTCAGAGAGGATGCAATGAGTAGGTGTGTGTTTCTGCAAAGATGTTTCAGATATTATCTGGTAACTGAACAATTAAAAAGTACAAAGTATAAAAAATGGAAAGAGGGGCAGATAACTAAGGTAAAATATCAGCAAATAGTCCAAACCTACAAAGATGAAGTCAAGACAACTAAGGCTCAGAATGAACTAAGGCTTGCAACAAAAGTCAAAAATAACAACAACAAAAAAGTTCTTTTCAACATGTAAAAAATAAGAAAAAACTCCAGGAAACTATGGGTCCATTAAGGAGAGAAAATGGCAAGAAGATGATGGGCAGCAGGGAGAAACCAGAACTGAACTCATTTTTTGCACCTGTCTTTACACAAAAGGAAAAACAGTCCAACCTATCAAAAAAAATATTGTAAAATGCAGATTAGGAATGCAAGTCAAAATAAACAAACAAACAAAAGGTAAGAGAAAACCTATCCACCCTAGAAGTTCAAATCACCAGGACCAGTTGGATTACACCCCAAGGTTCTGAAGGAATTGGCAGACATGATCTTATAACCACTGAACCATATCTTTCAAAAATCATGGAGCACCGGCGAAGTACCAGATGACTGGAAAAGGGCTGATGTAGTTCCCATCTTTAAAAGGTGGCAAGGGGGAGAATGGATCCAGCAAACAGACCTATCAGCCTGATATCAATACCTAGGAACATTCTGTAAAAGATAATTAAGCAATGAATCTGTGAACACCTAGAGGCAAACAAAATCATAACCAAAAACCAACACAGATTTGTCAAAAACAGACCATACTAGACAAATCTCATTGCATTCTTTGAGAAAGTGAACAAAATTAGTGGATCAGAGAAACACTGTGAATATAATTTACTTGGACTTCAGTAAGACATTGGATAAAATAGATCACAACCTACTACTTGGTAAGATAGAAAAATGTGGATTAGACAGCATCACCACCAGATGGATTCATAACTGGCTGACCAACCACATTCAACATGTTGTCCTTAATGAGACCACAACTACATGGAGGGAAGTATGCAGTGGAATACCCAAGACTCTGTGTTAGGCCCAGTACTCTTCAATATCTTCACCAATAATTTAAACAAGGGGATAGAAGGGGAACTTATCAAATTTGCAAATGATACCAAGCTGGCAAGAACAGCCAACACTCCAGATATAGGCTTAAGATACAGAAGGATCTTGACAGATTTAAATACCGGGCCCTATCTAACAAAATGAAATTCAATTGTGAGAAAAGTAAGGTTCTACATTTAGGCAAGAAAAACTAAATACACAGGTATAGAATAAGTGGTACCTGGCTCAATAGAAGTAACTACAAGCGAGATCATGGAGTCCTAGTGGACAATCACTGAAATATGAGTCAGAAGTGTGCTGAAGCTGCCAAAAAGCCAATGGGATAGAATCAAGATCACATGAAGTGTAATACCACTTTATAAAGCCTTGATAAGACCACATTTGGAATATTGTATCCAGCTTTGCTCACCACAATATAAAAAAGATGTTGAGACTCTAGAAAGAGTGCAGAGAAAAGCAACAAAGATGATTAAGGGACTGAAGGATAAAACATATGAAGAACGGTTTCAGAAATTGGGTAGATCTAATTTAATGAAAAGAAGAACTGAGGTGACATGATAGCAGTGTTCCAATATTTGAGGGGCTGCCACAAAGAAGAGAGGTTCAATCTATTCTCCAAAGCACCAGAAGGCAGGACAAGAAGCAATGGATGGAAACTAATCAAGGAGAGAATCAACCTAAAACGAAGGAGAAATTTCCTGACAGTTAGAACAGTTAATCAGTGAAACAAGTTGCTTCCAGAAGTTGTGTGTGCTCCAATACTGGAGATTTTTAAGGAGAGATTGGATAACCATTTGTCTGAAATGGTATAAAGTTTTCTGCTTGAGCAGGGGGTTGGACTAGAAAATTTACAAGCTCCCTTCCAATTCTGTTATTCTGTATGTCATGGAATTCAAGGAAGCCCTAGGTCAGTCTGTTAGATGTACATGCTCTTTGCTACAAGTGGCATATTATTAATGCCTTTTGTAGTGTGTGCAAAGTTGCAGCTGGAAGCATGCCATTGTCAGTAGCCTTCCTGGAAAGAGTGACACTTATATGTCCATTAAGGGTTGCACTCTTAGAAACAAAAATTGAGTTTGTGTCGAGAATTAAACAAAAACTTGGATACATATTTACTAGAGTGCTTGAAGCCCTAGGAAAAATTCTCCTAGGTTTTCCTTCTTTGGAGTGCAGAATGGTAATGAAGCAACAATCCACTTGGCCAAGCATTTATTGTGGAATCTAAAGCATATACGTTTAAGAAGATGTCTAGCCTTCATGAATGATGTGAAAAATTGAATTGGTTACCTTGTTTGTAATTATTGTTAGAAACGGTATAATCCCCCTTCGGAACCATGGTGACGCAGTGGTTAGAAAGCAGTATTGCAGGCTAATTTAGCTCATTGCCAGGAGTTTGATCCTCACTGACTCAAGGTTGACTCAGCCTTCCATCCTTCTGAGGTTGGTAAAATGAGGACCTGGATTGTTGGGGGTGATATGTTGACTCTGTAAACCACTTAGAGGGGGCTATAAAGCACTATGAAGTGGTATATAAGTCTAAGTGCTATTGCTTTTATTTTACATCTGTAGGCGGGATACATGGAGTGTTTCGTCATTTTATTCATAAACTACTATGTGAGGGAAGTGGTCTGAGAATGATTACGTAGTTCTCAGTGTTTCCATGGCTGAGTTACCTCAGTCTGAACCCAACACTTTTAACTACCATGGTGCAGAGATTCATCAAATTTCAAGTTCTCCCTCTCCAGATGAATTGGCTAGCCCAGGGCTGAAACAAAACATGGAGCTACTTTGGAACCCTTGGATAGTGATAGAAATATAAATAAGGTTTGCTTGCAGGCATGGCCATCCATAACAATGATATTAAAATGATAACAACTGCATCATTGCAGTAATGTCATTGCAAGTAATGCAATTATGTATTGGTCTTTGCATCATGGCATCCAGTGCAAGTATGTAAATTACATCAAGATGCACATGTTATTCTGGGCCCATCTTGCCCCCTGTAAATATCCATGATTGCAAGATCTTGGGATGTTTTTAATTTCTTCTCTTTTCTTGCAGCTGATATCAAATAACATATAAAATATCTGCACGCTAGAAATGCAAATCTGTGGTCTGTGAGCTCAATAGTTATTTTGTATAATAGGCTGAAGAGTCCCTTCATTTGTACTCCATCATCTTCCCTCTTCCCTACAAGTATTCATGGAAATAATACCGGAATACTCTTATGCATCACTTTGAAAACAAGAAGGTATAATGAGAAGACTCATCACTTAGACTTAGAACAAGTACTACAGCTTCTTTGCCTGATTATGCCATCTTTTATCTTTTTGCTGTAGCCAGCTTCAAAGAAGTTGGATCTGGCCTGAGTTAGCCTCCTGCTGGTAAGCTTGCCTCAAAGCAGCTGGATCCTTACTAGATCCTTGATTGACCTCCTTCTGAGAAATGAAACCCACCTCATCAGCTATGGCAAGATTTCCAGACTCTTTTTTGTCCCGGTTACATGGGCAATGTGTCTGTCTATGACACAAAAGTATTTTTTAAAATCATCTTTCTTCCATCTGTTTTATTCCTTGGTGATACAGTACCTCCAAACTTTTCAGTGAAAAGAAGCGATCAAAGCAAAAATGTGTACGACTCTGTGTGTGAGAGAGAAAGAGACAGAGAGAGAGATTAGAGAGATCCATCTGCCAGTACCTTTCATGATCTAGATAATTTGCCGCATGCTTCAGGATGTTTGTTATACTTGAATCTGATTTCATCTGCCCCAAATCCAGCCTTTAACATCCTTGTGACTCACTCACAAAGCCTCAGTAAGCCACAGATCATCAGTAGACAATATATTGAGGTTCTCTATGGACATTTCTTTTAAATCCTCAATTTTATATCACACATTAATTAACACTTGGTAACAAACAGGATGCTCCATGGTAATGTAGCCCAAGGCAAACATGGCAATGAATGAAAGTTTGGTCCCAAGTGTATTCATTACATTATAGTCTGAACCTGAGTTCATTATCATGCATTTAGTACCAAGGGCCCAGTTTGAGATATGAACATTTACAATTATGCACATGACGTATTGCTGCTATTTAATGGCTGAGTATTTGCATGAAGCTATTTTCTCAAGAATCCTATCGTATCTTAGTGCAATTGTGGGATGGGGGAATCTATAATGGATTTACAGAAAAAATAGGTTAATGTGACAGAAGCATTTATCATGCCCTAGTAACTGAATGTGTACACTGGCTCCAAGTAAACAAAAACAGCAATTCACACATGGATATAGTGAAAAAATCGGCAATTCTTTGATTGGAATCACAAACAATGCAGAAAATCAGCCCTACATGATTTGACAATTTAAATGGTTTCAGAAAATCAATCAGTTTCAATTTGGGCATCTAAATTTAATCAGTGAATTGGGTCAATTTGATTAAGGGCAGATTTGCTGTTTCTGCTTGGCCCATTGCCACTACGGGCCACTTACCACATCCTGAGTGCAGGAATAGTTTTGTCTTCTTCTCACTCTCAGGCCATTGCAAATGCACCTTCCACTGATCTTTTCTAACTTTGATTCAAAACTGCTGCTTTCTGACTTAAGCTGTTTTAAGCTCTTTGGATGGGATGGTCTCTACCAGTTCATGGCATTCTAGTAGCTGAGCCAACTCTAAATTACACTTGATTCAACGCTGCCCCAGTAAGCCAACATACTGTCCTCAACACTAAAAGCCCGTCCTCCAAATGCAACCCTGATACCTTTCTTTCTCATCCTGCCCATAAAACTGCAAAGATTCCTTTTATTCTTTTGTTTAACATGTTTAGGTTGCGGTGCAAGAATATTGTTGTTTTCCCCATGAAGCTGAACTAGCAGTTATTCCTTGTTACAGAGTTGATCCTACATTTCTCCAAAGAGCCATAGAAAAAGTTCCTGTTTCCTATTGCTTTGATTATTGCAGCGGCAGAACAACAGCACCACAAGAAGGAGAAAAAGGAAAGTCTGTGTTAGTGTCAAAGGAGATAAAGCAGGAGGAGAGGAATGAAGGCCTCCACTGTGTGAACATTAAGGAAAATGAAGTAAAGGCATCCAGATCTGGAGATGAGAACACTCCTTAAAGGAAAACAATGGGAACTGTAAACCAGTCCTCACAGCAGCCAGCCAAGAGGGCTTGCCTCAGTGGTGAAATGTAAAATTTGTTGCTACCGGTTCTGTGGGCATGGCTTGGTGGTGGTGGGTAACATGACTGGGTGGGTGTGGCCAATTTTTTTTTAACTTTTAAAAGCATTTTTTCTACAACCTCTTCAGCCAAAGAGGTTGTAGAAAAAAATGCTTTTAAAAGCCTCTGACGATCAGGCAACTCAGCTGGGATTGTCAGAGGCTTTTAAAAGCATTTTTTTTCCTACAACTTCTTTGGCCGAAGAGGTTGTAGAAAAATATGCTTTTAAAAGTAAAAAAAACAGCCTCTGATAATCGCGTGGCTCAGCTGGACATGGGGGGGGGCACAGGGATTTTTGCTACCAGTTCTCTGAACAATCCACCGCCATCGTTACCAGATCGGGCGATCAGGTCCGAACTGGGAGCATTTCACCCTGGCTTGCCTTCTCTCCATGATGAGAAGGGAAAGAAGTAGAGGAACAGTCAATTAGTTCTTGCGATGGCCCTAGTTCAGGCTGAGATCCAGCCAAGCCTCCCTACCAACCTGCTACAACATGGACTGCAATTTCAGAAACTGACTTAAGAGAGGCTGCATCAGAGATGGGTTTCAGCAGATTCTGACCAGTTCTGGAGAACCGGTAGCAGAAATTTTGAGTAGTTTGGAGAACTGAACTCTGACTGGCCCCACTCCCATCTATTCTCTGCCTCCCAAGTCCCAGCTGATTGGGAGGAAATGGGGATTTTGCAGTAACCTTCCCCCAGATTGTGGAGGGAATGGAGATTTTACATTATCCTCCCCCTGCCATGCCCACCAAGCCATGCCACCAAAGCATGCCACGCCCAGCAAGCCACACCCACAGAACCGGTAGTAAAAAAATTTGAAACCCACCACTGGGCTGCATGAACAGTAAGGTAGAATCAATATCTCCTGAAGTGTTAGTGTTAATATCTCCTGAAGTGTTAGTACCACTTTAAAATACCTTAGTAAGAACACGTTTGGAATATTGCATCCAGTTTTAACCACCATGATATAAAAAAGATCTTGAGACTTTAGAAAGAGTGCAGAGAAGAGCAACAAAAATGATTAGGGGTCTGGAGGCTAAAACATATGAAAAATGAATGCTGGAATTGGATATGTCTAATCTAATGAAAAGAAGGATGAGGGGTGACATGACAGCAGCGTTCTAATATATTAGGGGCTTTCACAAAGAAAATGGGGTCAACCTATCTCCAAAGTACCTGAAAGCAGGACAAAAAGCAATGGATGGAAATTAATCAAGGAGAGAACCAATCTAGAAATAAGGAGAAATTTCCTGACAATTAGAATATTTGATCAGTGGAATAGCTTGACTTCAGAAGTTGTGGGTACTCAATCAATGGAGGTTTTTAAGAAGAGAATGGACAGTCATTCAGTCATTGTCTGAAAAGTGAAGGTAGTCCAAAAAGAGGGGTTGGACTAGAAGACCTTCCAATTCTGTTATTCTGAAACAAACAGGAGCCACAAGGGAGAAAAGCAATTAAGACTGCAGTGCAGAATCAGATTTTGAATCAATGTAGAAAAATCTCATTTTTACCCATCGCCAAGAATATACAAGATGTTCAATTGAGTAGAAGTTATTCCATTTGATTATCCGATTTAATCTGACTTTGTCATTCAATTCAGCAACTTTGTTTGATGGATATTCCATTATATGTAATGGTGAAGCTATTCATTTTAAGGAAAAAAATGTGAAATTAAGAAAAATACTGATGGAAAATCACAAGGAATTGTTATAGGAGAAAGGATATTTGGTTAATGTCCAGCAATTAATATGAATGGAGAGGCCTGCTTGAATATATCATGTTTGCCTTTGCAATTCAGAAACATGAAAAGGGGGAATGTGCAATTGAAAAAAACTTTCTTTTTAATACATAACTCCTCTTATACTCTATGTCCAATCTTTTTCCAGAGCACCCAAATAATTCAACTCATTATTGCCATGCTTGCTAGAGCTTCTGGGAATTGTAGTTCAGCAAGACCTGGTTGACCATATGATCATCGTTCTTGTTTCAGGGTAACACTTTTCTAAATAGAAATCTATTTGTATAATGACATTTGAGCTTAATGCTACAAAAATATGAATTACTTCATTGGTTTGTTGGAAATTATCTTGTTTTCATTGATTTCAGGCTTCTGCTGACTCCTCATTTCTAGGGCTAAATAATGCAATTCTTTGATGATATTTTTTTTCTTCCAAATTAAACAGTCAGAAATTTAGTCTTGGCAATAGAATATTTAAGAGAAAGTTGCCCTATAGTCATCTCAGAGATACCAATTTTGTGCAATATCCAAGTACAAATTAGTGTGTCACAATTGCAAAGTCCAAAGCTCGAGATGAGTACACAGAACACCTGCCAAAATCACAAAGGGCATAATACATGCACAACTTCAACTCATTTAAAATCGAATTTCTTCATTGTCTTGTTGCTTGTTAGGAAATCATACAATCAGAGTAGAAAAGTATGGACCAAAATAATCAGCTAATATAAGAAATCTACTGGGAAACCATTGATGAACCTGGATGTAGACTGAGGTTACGGCTGATGTCAATAATTAAGTTTATTGCATTAAGAAGAGCAGATGCCTGGTTCTTGGGAAAGAACAAGGTTCTTGGGAAAATGAGGAAATGAAAGCGAAAAATTACCAATGGTTCAGAGAGATTCCATCAACACCCACAACTGTTTAAATTTTAGGAATTTGAAGGCAGTTAAGAAAGTTCGTTATTGGTTGCAGACTCATAGCCATAGATAACTTTTTACATCAGCATTATTTACTCAAGTTATACTTGAACTATTCAATTTTTTTTTAAAAAAAATACATCCTATCTCAGAGGTGTCAAACTCAAGGCCCGGGGGCTGAATCCAGCTTGCGGAACCGCCCTGGAAACAATGAGGGACCGGCCAGCGGTGCCTCTGCCAGCAAAAACGGGTTCCCGAGCTCCATTTTCGGCTGTGACAGTCTCCTGCAACCATCTGCCAGTGAAAACGGAGCTTGGGACGGTCCCTGACACAAGTGATGTCAAGCTGGCCATGCCCACCCTGGCCCCCTGAGATCAAACACAACTCTCATATGGCCCTCAATGAAATTGAGTTTGACACCTTTGTCCTATTTTATGATTACAACATTTATTATGCTTGATTTTAGTTTATTTTTCTTCATTTCTGTATCAGTTTTGTGTGCATTTTTACATACTTTTATGCACATTTTTCCTTAAGTTCCCATTTTGTGCAATTCCTCTTAATAGGTCAATACGGCTGAAACAACTTCCTCACAAAAACTTGGAGAAGTCTAAATACCAGAGGATATTTTTAGTTAAGTCAGTGTTTGGGGAGTATATAGACTTGGTAGATTTGCATGGAAATGTGAATCTAATACAATTCCATCCTTATTTCAGACTTTCTTAAAACCAGAGCAGCTACCAGACTCAGGAATATTTATTTTTAAAGGATAAGAACTGGGACTTTAATAATTTAAAACTTTGTGTGTTTGGTGGTGGTAGTAGTGGTCATCTTCACTAAAGACTTGGGCAAAGAACATTTCTTCAGGGCATGTTGAAACACCAGCAGAGTGGGGGCAGTTCAGTCTCGGAGCATCTCATTCCAAAAAGCAGGCACTGTGACAGAGAAGGGAATTTACTAGGGTCCTAATGGATGGCATTCGTAACAATCATAATCATAGTGTGATAATTGATATGGTAGTATTAGGGAATAATAGAACCGAGGACCAATAATTGGTGTATCACAAAGTATCAATATCTGAAAACTGAAATTGAAAAATTATGGCATAAACCAGTTCCTAGTGATTATTGACACACTGGGTGCCATACCAAAAAAATTGGACTTAGAAAATCTACTCATTGACAAAATTTCCATCTGTCAATTACAAAATGCCATAGTGCTTGGATCCGCACATACTGTTTACTATGCTGGTACATTAAGACATACTATATTCTTGCGAAAAATGTAATGTGTATAAAGGGCATCAACCCTAGCTAAAGAACCACAATATGATTTTACATATTGTGTATACATTAATAATAACATCTGCCTATTCCAGGTCCTTGGGAAGGATTTGATAGATAGCTAGAAATGCCAAATCCAGAATTCCTCACCAAGATGACTGCTGAATGGTAAGGTAATTTTTCTCTCTTGCCGATGATCTGCTGATTTTCCTGCCAAAGCTGGTACTCTGGCAGTGCTGCTCCCTGGATTTGAATGGGAGCACTTAGGAATGACCCAAGATGGCTTTTGGATGATTATGGACCTACCTGGGAAGGGGGGAAGGGGAGTTTTGATGTATGCCCAGTTCCCTCTGGGAGAGGTTAGAAAGAGCCTTGGTGGCGCAGCAGACAAAAGTGCTATTAAGTAGCATCAACTGCCTGCAATTACTGCAAGTTCAAATCTCACCAGGCTCAAGGTTGACTCAGCCTTCCATCCTTTCAAGGTAGGTTAAATGAGGACCCAGATTGTGGGGGCAATAAGCTGACTTTGTATAAAAAGAACACCGCTTAGGGGGGGCCAAAAGCCCTACTAAGCAGATATATACAAAAGTATGAATATAATATAATATAAGTATTGCTTAACGCATTGTAAGCCGCCCTGAGTCTCCGGAGAAGGGTGGCATATAAATTGAACCAATAAATAAATAAATAAATAAATAAATAAATAAATAAAAAGTCACTAGGCATACATCTTCATCTCAACAGTCCATTTTCTTTTTCTTTCTTTCTTCTTTTTTACAGAAATAAAGCCATTTATTTTTTATAACTTTTTTTTATCTTTCAGATGAATACAGTACTTGTAGGTGTCATATTTTGAGAGCAGAACTGGCACTATATTGCTGAAGATTGCACATAAGGTCAGAAAAGTTAACACGTTTATAAATTTTGGACAGATAAAATTCAGTAATATTTTTCACACTAATATATGGAAGCTATATTCAACATGTGCCATCTCTTTTAAGACATGTTCAAAATCTGTAAAAAATTATTTTCTATAATAATTCATTTTCTTAAGCAGGCATGGGTTTTACCTTCATTTTTTGAATCCTCTGTTTTACTTTGCTTTTTAATCTTGAAAAGTTGACCAATTTTAACCTCCTGCTGGGCTCTAATTGGTTTTTTTTTTCTTCCTTTGATTTTTGCTGTTTTGAATAACTTTTGACATGTCCTTGGATAGTGAAAGTGCTTTTACTTGATGTACATTTTTATTGGGCATTTAGTACAGGGATTTTGTGTTTTATCAATTTGCAAAAAGTTTAGAATTTATTTAATTTTTAATTTTTGATATTGAAATATCAAAATATTTTCCCTGGTCGTTTGTCTTTTTTCTTATTCAGCTTTGAAGAACTCTTTTATATACTATGTAGAACAACAATGTATCTGATTACAGACAAGGGAAGGAGGCTGACACAAAAGAAGACTGTTTGGCAACATGCAATTCTCAGCTGAAAGCTTTTTTAAAAAAATTGATGAACTCATAAAGGCTGTGGAAAACATTCAGAGGCAAGTGACTATAAATACATTAAACCCACAAAAACAATGTGATTTGAAAGAGTATATTTGCTGGGAAAAAATATGGAAATATAGAATTAGAAATAATAGAGTCTACTCCATATGCCTCCCTGAAGTTCAGGCCTACACTCTTATACACAGAAAACTGTCTGAATGGTAAGCGATAAAGTGGTCTTTTTAAAATGAATTGAAGAAAATTGGGGAGTGGGTTTATCACATTTAACTGGGGAACAATGTCATTTCATCTTTTGGGGGGAAGATAGACTAGCTTTGTAGACTGGACTTATTTTATTTAATCAGACAACAATTGATAAGAAAAGTTATTAAAGAATACCCCAAGTCAAGGCTGACAATGACTGAGATGAGAGCAACATCTAACGGGTAACTTTATTCAACCATTGTTAAGATGACAACAACAACTCCCGCATTTGACAGCTCCTTTTATACCCGCTGTCAACGTCATCAACCAATCAGATCAGTTAGAACTTTTCCTGCCCTCCACTAGGGGGAAACAGCCGGCGGCTTGGTTTAGTATACAACAGGTATTAAGAAACAAACATGGATATTTGATCGAGGACCAATCATGTTAATTCTTGGGATGATTTGAGATAGTTAAGAAGCCATGGTAAATTTTCTATGAGTTGATTAAAATAACAGTTTGTTAACAGAGGATTTTGGAATTTTAAAGGAAAATGGCTGTTGCCAGGTTCGGTTCAAATGACACTTGTTTTTTTATTATTATGTTCTTCCTGTTAACTATTTTATCATTAACATAGCATATTGGTGACAGGTTAACTTGCAAATAGCGTTAGTAGTTTAGTAGTTTAAAATCATTTGGGCCTGTTTCACAAGGGGGAAAACTAATATTGTTGTAATATATTAACCAGTATTCAACGGGGGGGACAATATGTGTATAAGTGTTAGTTTTTCAATGCACTTTTTTTCTTTTTTAATGTCTTGCTTGTTTTGTTTTGTCTTGTCTTTTCTTTAGAAAACTTTTGGTGTTTGTATTTTAACTTTTTTTTTAATAAAATAAAAATAGATTAAAAATAAAGACATGCCTAATCCAGTGTAAACATTTGCCTGATTTTGCAACCAATCATAACAATAGTAATAAAAGAAAGCAAAGATAATACCAATGGTAATTGGTACCGATCAAGAAATCTCACCTAGAAACAGGAAAGATTAAGGAAGCACGGGAAATAATAAAGTAGCAAATTAGCTATAGCCAAGAAGATCAACAGATACGAAACTTGAATTGCATGCTAACTTAGTGTTGTTATAGGCAAAATCTCCAGTTTCAGTGAATATAAGAAACATTTCTACCATCCATCAAAAGAGAGACTGCAGTGAACCAGTCAAGACCTGATAAAGAAGAAACAGTCAAGTTCTGAAGGCAGCTAAGGGGTAATCCAAAGAAATACAAGAATGCAGGTTGGATAAAGGAAGTGGAGAAGTTGGGGGGCGGGAAACTTTATTGAAAGAACTTGCAATAATAGCAGAAATTGTAGAGAAAAGAGCAAGGAAGATCAACAATTGGTGAGGACCATGTGAAGATTAACTACAGGGACTTGATAAATGGATAAAAATGTCAAATCCAGTCTAAACATCTGGCTGATTATACCACAACCCAGAATAAATATATATTAAATATACAGCATATCTCATCTAAACTCTTAGTAAAGTAAAATACAAAATATTAAACATGAGAATAGCCCACTGGACAATACCAGTAAGCTTAAATGATTGACAACAACTTTAAAAGCAATTTTGAAAAAGCTATCTCTGGTTCATACCTTTGACATGTTTTTACAAGGTTTCAATAAGTTAAGGCATCTTTCTGATTAAAAACAATGATAAGTGTTTTCAAAAGAGTGTATTGAAGGTGTTCTTGCCTTTGTTATAAAGTCACCTAATTGTCCCTCTTCATTTCTGAAATTGCTCTGGATGGGTATGGATTATGCTCCAAACAGAATGTGCCTATTTTGAGCCTAGTTCAGTGATCAAGCACCTGTCTGTTTGCAAAAATCTCAGTTTCATTCAGATCTAGAAAAATAGCCCTTTCAATCAATCAATCAATAGAGCTGGAAGGTACCTTGGAGGTCTTCTAGTCCAACCCCTGCTCAAGAAGAAAACCCATGATGGTGAACCTATGGCACACGTGCCACAGGTGGCACGTGGAGCCAAATCTGTGGGCACGTGAGCATTGCCTTAGCTCAGCTCCACTGCGCATGCACGCACCAGCCAGCTGATTTTGGGGCCTTCTGGGCCCACCAGAAGTTGGAAATGGGCCATTTCCGGTCTCCAGAGGACCTCCAGGCGGGTGGGGAAGGATGTTTTCACCCTTCCCAGTCTCCAAGAAAGCTTCTGGAGCCTGGGGAGAGCAAAAAATGGGCCTTCTGGTTCCATCACAAGTTGGGAAATGGGCCATTTCTGGCTTCCAGAGGGCCTCTGGGGGGCTTGGGAAGGCCGTTTTCGCCCTCCACAGGATCCAAGAAAGCCTCTGGTGCCTGGAGAGGGCAAAAAATGGGCCTACTGGTAACCTTTTTGCCATTGTGTGCCAAAAGCAGGAGGAGTGTGGGGTGGTCATGCATGCATGCAAGGGGGCAGGGCATGGGGGGGCATTGAATTAGGGGTGTGAGCATAACAATTTTTCATATGTTTTTGTCTCCAGGTCTTTAATCATCTTAAGTTGATCTTTCTGTTGAGCCATTGCCACCCTGTACCAAATGAATGGTTGGTTTCAGCTAACTTGCATTTTCCCTTTTCCAAGGAAACTAGTTTCCATTTGGAATATTTGACCTACATTTCACTGAGAATGCAAGTCTTCATTTCTTGATAATTTATGCTAACTTCTGTCTGAAAGCTTTTTCTCCCCTCCCCTTTTGCCTTGGAACAGTTTAGTCCTCAACAGAACAAAAAAGAAAGGTCTCAAGGAAAATGCAAAATAGAACTCACGTGCGCATATACAAAGAAAATACAACTGGGTTTGATTTGCTTAATGCTGAAATCAAGGTCAATACACATAAAGTACTACAAGCTTCTTGGAAAAAAAATCTGCTTAGGTTTTGCTTTGTTTTATGCTTTTTTTCTTTTTGGCAACATCTTTCTATTCACTTGATGGTCTCGCCATCCAAGAACCATATACGTTACTGATCTCGCTTGTATTCAAAGCTGTTATTAAATGGAGTCTTTTAGATTTTAGAGAAATGATAATGGTTCCAAAGATGACAGAAAGTGGCAGCTGGTGACACCCCCCCCCCTTGATAAGACAACAAGAGTAAATCAAACTACTGCCACTTTTTTGTTTCATGTTTGTTAATACCACCTCGTCTTTTGAAGTCTAAAGCAAGGTTCAAAAGAGCCAGGTGCTGAATCATAATATTAAAGCAAGGAAGGATCTCCATGAAAGAGCCGAGATCTGAGAGGGAAAGGCAACAAACACGGCTTTCAACTGCCTTTTGTCGGCCTTTCTGCAGATGTCACCAGTTGTTATCCCCAGCAGAGGCATCAAGCTTGTAGCAGTGCCTCTGGCTGATTCCGACTCAACGTTTCAAGTGTCAATCAAACAAGGAAGGACACAGCTTAGGTCCTGGTCATTGTCCTGTAAAAAGAGCCAAGCATTTAACATTGATTTAGCTCTCTCAATATACAAAGATGGAGCCAGCTTTGTGCAGTGAAAAAGGGCCTTTGGCAAGGTTGCTTGTAGAGCAATTCCATTGCATCCGATGCTCCTTGGTTTAGCTGTCACGCTGCAGTGTCTAGAGTCCTATGAAAAGTTATTCAGGAATGAATGAGCAAATTAAAAAGAAATAACATGCTCTCCTAAATAGCAATGTGGGCTATAGAAAAGGCTTTCAATGTAATTTAGCCTTGAAAAGCATTTTCATAAAAAGTATTTTATGCTCTTAAATACCATTTAGCAAGAAGAATAAGATATTCTAGCCCAAGAGGAAAGCTTGGTGAAACCCATCATGGTAAGTCCATCTGCATGAACAGTTATACGTATATACAATACAGTTTTGTTTCATTTGTTCCATATCAGTCAATACTCTCTCTATATGGGAGAGGTAAATGGAATTCTTTATTATTTTACTTTGTTTCTTTACATACGCTTTTCCTGTATTAAAAACTTTATGGAGGTATCAGCTTTCTTTCCTTGTTTTGCCCAGCTGTGTGCAGCTAATCACAAAATATTACTTTCTCTGTATATGCTTTTTATCAGAATATCCCTGTAATATGTATCAGTTGTTTAACTGACCATGTGAAATATTTAAAACTAATCAAGAGGACACATTAATTTTTTCCCTATTTAAATCTCATTAATTTTTAACTCTTTTTATGTTTATCTTTTTATCATTTTGTAAGCCACCCAGAGTCACTTCAACAATGAGATGGGCATCATATAAATTTAATAAATAATTTTTAAAAAATGTAACTGTGTCCCTCTGTTTCACTGTGCTCTATCCAGGACATATTTGTCAGGATCGGAAAGCTTCGTATGTTTTAAAGCCCCTTTATTGTAGTTTTCAAGGTAAGACAAATGCCTAAAGCTTGAAATAGGCACATGAAAAGCTTTAACCTTCATGAATATATTTAAGGATGGTCAAATTGCTACTTAAAATGGAGATGAGCATCAACTATTCTTAAGAATTTCCTCTCTTTATTTTCTTTCCTTATTTATGCACTGTGGTTATGTTACATAGCCACATCTCTTTGTGTTTTAGGGAACTTGTCTTCCCCAGCCTAGTCTCAATTTTGTACTCCCAAGTGGAGCTACCAAACTGACTCTCCAATGTGCATCTGTTTACTTTAGAAAATCTATTTGATTTGGAAGAACAATATTTCTGCACATGCACAAATGTCCCAATTAGTTCAAAGGAGTCCAATTTGACAATTCAGTTGCATTTGGAAATCCATCTGGGAAATTGATTCAGAGATTTGATTGAATAGCCTTCAAATAAAAACTCCAAACTGAATATTTACAAGCCCTACATGATACTGCAACTCCTAGAGTTCCCAGAAAAGATGAACAAATGCTTATAACAATTTGGAATTCTGGGAATTGCCATCCCAACACATCTGGTTAGGAAAAGTTAATTAGACTAAAGCACTAGGGAAGGGAAAGACATCAGAAGTCCTTAGTTCATCTCCTTTATCACAAATTTGAAATGTACTGAGTGAAGGAATGCAAACCTACTGACTTAAAACTCCAAACTGACTTGTTTTTGGAGTACTTACCTAATTTAGGAATAATTTACAGTTCCTACAGTTGCAGATGCTACAGTTTCTTGTAATATAGATACAAAGTTAACAACTTGTTTAATGGCTTGAAAAAAAATCAGCAAAGGTTGTAGAGCTGCGACATAATATTGTGTCACATGTGTGTCATGGAACCTGGATTTAGTCATAGAATTGCAGGGGGAAAATGGACAGTTTGGATATTACATTTTTAATAGTATTCAGCCTATATGAAGTCTTATCCTTTTCATCTCCTTTTTATTGTAAACAAGACAGAAAGTGATCCCTCCACTATTTGATAGTTTGTTATCAAATTTCAGGGATAACATCTCCAGAACGAGAGATTCTGGAGGTCTATCAACTATGGTTGTACAATTTTGCTTTAGCCTTGTAAGCTTTTGTTCTTATAAGAGGCTGGTCAATACTGAGAAGAGCTACAGATTATCATGTAAATTTTTGATTCAGCAGGCCCTCCTGTTCTTCTCATAGCTTTCTTATGATGACCCTGTGCAGACCCTGAGTTTACAGGCAAAGTCCCTGAAAAGCCCTTGAACATACTCCATCAAGCAGGCTCTAGTTCCAAATATTTGTCCTCTCTGCATCAACTCACAGCTGACTTTCTTTCAGGCACCACTATTCTGGCAAGCATGTCCCAGCTATGTATAAGTCAAACATGCGACTAAAATGACTTTCGTTAAAAATCACATCACATTTACTTTTTGAAGTGCCTTCTTCCCCTCTTAATAACATTCTTAAACCCACCTTAACTTAAAGGAGGTTTCTGCACCTGCTCACTGAAAATTGCTCTGTCCATTTTTCTCATTTCGTTTCATATTTTTTTCACCCTAACATTTATTTTAAAAGCTGTGGATCAGTGGCCCAGAATAACCAGTTTTGTGTCTCTGTACTTTTATGCAACACAGAAAAGACAAATTAACAAAAGTAAGAGAGGTAGGGAAGGATAGAGAATTCTAAAAATGAAGCTTAAGTAAAGATTTCGTGCCTTTTTTAAATTATTTCTTAGTTTTCCACTGGATATCTGAGGAAGCAGATAACAGTCCTAAAAATGCATTTGTAATTCCTGCAAGCAAATTGCATTTTATTTATTATAAATGGAGATTGTAACTATTTAAACATGGGCAATGCCAGGATAATTCCTCTATCGCACCTAGAGATACAAAACAGTGGACTGTATAACACATTTGAAATGCTGAAGATTTTGAACTTGAAATGTTACAGTTGAAACTATTGTTATATTTTACTGTAAAATAAACAGAGTAAATCTTTAAAAAAATACTAAAACAAATAAACTTTACAAAGGTCTTTATAAAGACTTTCAGACACAATGGACAAAAACGCGCCCCATTGCTAAACTATAGATATACACCAATGATTACTTCTAAGATCTGAGGTAAACAATTTGTCAAAGAGCTCAATTTTAATGTTTTCCTAAATGAAATCAGGGTGGGGTTTTAATTTCACTGGAAGACTAATTCAGATGGGCAGGCATTACTATTGAAAAGCGTCATCTTTTAATTTTGGCCCCTTTTGTTTCCTGGGAGTTGAGAACTATTCACTGTTTCTCCTGAGATGACCTTATCAGTTGAAACAATTTCAGTAGAATTAAGTGGTCCGGTAGATAAAATAGCACTTCAGATTCCACCTGAAAACCCAGGCAAGGAGAGAAGCACAAATGGAATATATTCCCAGTGACAGATGCCTATTAGCACATAGGAAGCTGCATTCTGGATCAATTAATGCTTCTGAATGGCAGCCACCAATGGATCACAATGTACTAGTCTAATTGAATGACAGTGAGGGCATGAATTATTGTTCCTGGGTTCTTATATATTGGGTACAGTGGCAACTGACAAAGCAGCCAGAGCTGGGTAAAAAACCCTTGATCATAGCCTCTATTTGGTCCTCTAGCAAGTACTATGAGTCCAGAAGGATCTCAGGTCATGGATCTGTTCTTTCATGAGTAATGCTCCTCCATCAAGAGACAACGCTAGCATTGACAGAGGATGGAGGGTGATTTAGCAGAATTGCACCTGTCTAGCAAGCTGTTTTGTAGCTCACCCGCCATCACTCTCTCAATAACTGTTTCTTAAAATGAATGGTTGGAGGCTGAATAGTAGTTAGTCCTTGACTTACGACCACAGTTGAGCCCAAAATTTAGGTTGTTAAGTGAGACAGGACCCTGCAACTGTGATAAATATGAGTCAGTTGCCAAGTGTCTGAATTTGGATCACATGACCATGGGCATGCTGCAATGGTTGTAAATGTCAAAAACAGTCAAAAGTCACTTGTTTCAGTGGTGATGTAACTTTGAACGGTCACTAAATGAACTGTTGTAAGTTGAGGACTACCTGTACTGGATATAGTGAAGACATTATAGAAGGACATTTTCTTCAAGATTACAGGCATCACAACTTTCCATAATGAGATAGTGACAGTCTTTTGGATTCAGGTGAGCACACACATTTAACCCTTCAGCTTCAGAAAGGAAGCAAGACTGGCATAGATCAAACCTGGAGGGACACTCGGCATTCTAGACAGCACTCAATCAAATTCATCAGTTTTTACAAGCCAAAGAAAGACCCATAAAACATTGACACAATCACCATAATACAGGGGTGTCAAACTTGTGTCATCACGGCGGCGTCACGTGACATATCACGACCTTTCCCCCTTCACTAAACCGGGCATGGACGTGGACAGCGCGTGACGCATCTGGGAGTTTGAAAGCCCTGCCATAATAATTTCTGTTGATGATGAATCAAAGCTCAGACAAATCAAAGCAACCACTATTAAAATACAGAGCCTGTAGTACAGTGGTTTAAAGCACCCTGTTATTAACATCTATTAACATCTGCTGCTTGCAATTACTGCAAGTTCGAATCCCACCAGGCTCAAGGTTGACTCAGCCTTCCATCCTTTCTAAGGTGGGTAAAATGAGGACCCAGATTGTGGGGGCAATAAGCTGACTTTGTATAAATATACAAAAGTATGAAGGCTATTGCTTAACGCACTGTAAGCCGCCCTGAGTCTTGGGAGAAGGGCGGCATATAAAATAAAATAAAAAAAAACCTAGCCAAATTGGTAAGATATCTTGATCCCAGCTCATTTTTAAAGGCAGTTCATTTCCATTGGATGATAGCCACTGACACCAAATGGACAAGAAATCTGCCACATGGAAGGGACTTTGAAACATCTGCAGGTAATTAGGATCAAATTGTGCAGTCCCTACTTCTTGCTTGCCTGGATTATACAATCTGCATCCAGTGATCTATTATGGCAGGGGTATCAAACTCAAGGTCCACGGGCTGGATCTGGCCGATGGGGTGCTTAAATCCGGCCCACTGGGCTGGACTGAAAATATCAAAGGACCAGCCCATGGTGCCTCTGCCAGCCAAAATGGCCCGTTTTCGGGAGGCCTCTGTGTGACCCATTTTTGGCCGGCAGAATGCTGCAGGAAACCGGGGAGGCTGAAAACAGGCCGTGGGGGCATGTGTGTGCCCCCTGTGCCTCATTTTGGCCAGTAAAGTGCTGTAAGAGATGTCTTCCCCATCTTCCCTCCACCCACTCCCCCCCCCGCCAGCCCACAGAGAACTACAATGCTGATCCAGCCCTCAAAGAAATCCAGTTTGACACCCCTGTATTATGGGTTTTCCCTTAATCATAGGACTTTTTCAGAACACTGTCTGCTATTGCTGAAGCAAAATGGTGGCATAAGCAGAGGCCAGACAACCAGACTACTAAATGTACCAAAGTAAATGCAAATATTGACTTAGGAAGCATATTCTTAACCATGATTCTTGCAACCATGCAATTTAATATAAACAACTACCCAAATTAATAGAGTGAAGGCTATTAATAGATAGTGATCATAATAAATATTGGCTAATCTTAGTGCCAGAATCAGAGTCCACAGGGCTCAGAATTCAGGCCCTGGGTAACTGGAGTGGGAAAGGGAAAATTGCCTACTGTCATGCCCCTGTTGGAGTTTGACTCTGAGATAGAAGAGGAATAGCTGACAGAGAGTGAGACAGTGGCTCCATTGGCTGTGGAGGAAACTGGGGAAGGGCAAAGCAGGGGAGAGTTAGAACAAGGGAGAGGGGGTTCTGATGAAGACCAAGGCCCTGCCCCTCCTCATCCTAGGGCATGCAGGGAAGAACGGAGAAGAGAGCAACGTGGGTTGTGGATTGCATGGCTTATGAGGGAGGAGAGAGCCCCGACTCCCTTCACAAGATACACCTGGAGCTGGAGTTTAAAAGGGGCGGTTGTCGGGAACAAACACTGAGTTCATGTTATCTGCTTTATCTGAGTTCCTGACATCCTCCCAACTGTTTTGATTTACTGCCGTGCTACTTCAAGTCTGAACTTCTTATCTTGCTTGCCCTGCTGGATTAATTACCCTATCTTGCCCTGTGGGATTTATAGTTGGAAGTTTTGTCTGCTTACAGGTTTGTGGAAGAGTTTTCCTTCAGACCGGAGAATAAAGGGACGTTGGGGGCAAAGTTTGGAGCTAATAAAGGGACTTGTACTTATTCTCTGGCTGTGTTGCCTTTGTGCCACGCCCCAGGTCATCACACCTATTTTCTACAGGGATCCACTTTTCTAAAGTAGGAATTCTGATCTTGGGTCAGATTACAATATAATCTGGTTCCAAATAGTTTTTAAGGTCCTCTGACTAGAAGCAATTTTGAATTTACACAATAACTGAACCTCTCTGAACCTGTTACCAAATTTTGGCTTTGCTGATGCCCAGTGCCTGATTCGTCTTCGTCTTCGTCTTCCTCTTTTCTCATCTCATCTCATCTCATCTCATCTCATCTCATCTCATCTCATCTCATCTCATCTCATC
>WNWU01000018.1:4416285-4447778 GCA_012654045.1 Ptyas mucosa
TCTCATCTCATCTCATCTCATCTCATCTCATCTCATCTCATCTCATCATCATTGATTTGATTTGGGTTCATTTAGTATTTATTACTGTTAGTTGCATGAAGCACCTTTTAATGAAAAGGTGGGACACCAGTGGAATAAATAAATAAATAAATAAATAAAACACATTCACCATTGTCTGCTCCTACTCAATGGCTTTCTGCATTCTCAGCTTCCAGCTTTGCAGGATTAGGCCTTCTTTTGTCTCGCCTATTCAATTTATCCGCCCCCCCCCCACCAATCAATTCTTCTCATGGCAATCTGCCAGATCACTCCATTCCTGTTGTAGTCACTTCTTTAAATACAGTATCTGTGAACTCCTCATTCTCCTTGCAGGTCAAACCAAACAACTCCCAAGAGTTGTCATACACATAAACCATTTTATAAAATAACTTTCTCTTCATCTCACACAGCATGTCAATAACACACATTTATCTTCTTAGAGGTCACATGATAATGCATTTTGCTTCTTTCCAATAATGTAGAAGTTAATGTTTCTGGTATCTATTGTGTCCTGTGGAAATAATGGGCTTCTGGTCACTGCAGGTTAGCAGAGGGAAGCATCATCACACATCAAATCTGTTTTGCTAATGTATATGTTGTTGTATACCCAGCGGCTTGGGCCTTATCCATAGAGAGTGATGGCCTCAAACTATCCGCAGGAAAAAATGATACAAATTTACAGAGCACTAGGTTGTAAGGATCAATTCATAATTTCGTTTTCCACAAGGATTTGCTTTTTGCACTATAATTACAATACTTCCTCCAGGATAAGTGTCTCTCCTGCCTTACAGCCATTATTAAAGGCGGCAGCACTGCAAAATAGTTTAATTTGTTTTTATTTCAGATTATCACTCTCTACATTTACGTTATACCGTTTATCAAAATGCAAATTCAGTATGGAGTATTGGTGCTTCTTGTCCAATCGATAAACATGCATTATGCCAAACAAATTTATTTGTAGGCCAGTTTTCAAATCTTACAGTTTTCAACACATATGTGTTTCAAAATTAGAGCTCTTTTAGCACTCATAATCTGAATTTCTAGTATATCCCAAGACTGGTGAAATAAATGGCATGTATTTTAGGCCAGATAGAAAAAAAAAGTTAGCCTGGTGATTGTTTCAGGAAACAGAAAACAAGAAACTATTTACAAATGTTGTAGATAGGAAGAACAGAACAAATTGAAGAAATCCAATAATAACCTGGATATTAAGAAAAACAACATTTCAGAATAACTGAACAATACAATGTTATAATATTTTAAGGTGGAAATTTTATTATTCTTGGGAAAACATTCCCAAGGTCAAAAGATTTTTGGATCCCCCTTTCTCTACCAATCCTAGCAGTGGTGTTGACAATTGATACTAGAAAGGAGGACAGGCAGCTATGTTATAATTCATTTTGAAAAAGATCGATCAATGAGACCGATTCTTATTTTGGAAAAATGTTCAGAAAAAATAGGGAAAAGAGAAAAATATTTTTACTCCCCAACTTCCTGAAGTGGCAGAAACCCTGAATGAACTTTGAACTTCCCCACTGCAGTCCAATAGGATTGCTTTGTAAATGTCATAATCATGGATGAAATAACAGGTTAGTATCATATCTCAACAGAGTTTTCTGCAGCGATATATTGAAAAGAGTTTACCAATATTATTATGTCGGGCAGGCTTCAGGAGCAGAGCCTTGTCTGCCACTGCACCTGCTCTCTAGAACAGAGGTCTTCAAACCTGGCAACTTTAAGACTTGTGGACTTGAGCATAGCTGGCTGGAGAATTCTGGGAGTTGAAGCCCACAAGTCTTAAAGTTGCCAAGCTTCGGGACCTCTGATGTAGAACAACTTGCCCCCCCCCCCCCCCCAGTGTGAGATCGGCTCCAGCCCTCCTGACCAAAAGCCTAAAGACCTGGTTCTGCCATTACAATGGAGGTGGTTGATCGATTAAAAATACATCGTACCTCCCCCCCCCCCACCCAGAGGTGGGTTTCAGCAGGTTCTGACCAGTTCTGGAGAACCAGTAGTGGAAATTTTGAGTAGTTCAGAGAACCAGTAGTAAAAATTCTGACTGGCCCCACCCCCATCTATTCTCTGCCTCCCAAGTCCCAGCTGATTGGGAAGAAATGGGGATTTTGCAGTAACCTTCCCCTGGAGTGGGGTGGGAATGGAGATTTTACAGTATCCTTTCCTTCCCCTGCCACACCCACAAAGCCATGCCCACAAAGCCATGCCACGCCCAGAAAGCCACACCCACAGAACCAGTAGTAAAAATTTTTGAAACCCCCACTGCTCCCCCCCAAAACCTGGCCACTTCCTCCCCATCTTTAACTGGATCGTAGCATTTTGTTTGTTTTTTTAAAAAATTATGTTTTTAGTATTTTTTTTAATCTTTCATGATTGTAAGCCTCCCAGAGTTACCTTGTGATAAGATGGGTGGCCAATAAATTTTATAAATAAATAAACAATAAACAAACATGTGGAGTCCTACAAACTGGGCTGATAAAATATAATTGTTGTGCTCATATTCCACATGATATTCAAACAAACAAACAAACAAACCATGTAATGAGTTAATGGGTCACACAGCATTTGGAAACAATAGCTGGGTTGTCACATTGCAATGAGCCCACATTTAAATTTCTTCTCTGACACTAGAAAAGGGAGAAACCTGTAGTGGTTATCATAGTGCTTGCTAAATATGCTCATCCTAAAGAAGGAACTTAACCCTTAAGGCGGTTATGGTAAGCCCTATGCATGATGGGTACCTTTTCTGCTACCTAGCTGGTAAGCTCACAAGCTCTTGAGTAGAGTCACAAATGCAGTTAAGTGCATCATTCAGTCCTGTACTCAATCATTCTGGGTAGCTTTTCTTCATTTTGTCCACCAGCCTTCCCAACTTCTTGACTCTCTCCTTCATTTGAATCTACTGCTTGTCTAATTGCAATGCCATTATGATTTTTTTCTTTTTTGTTTTGCCATAGCTGAAAACCACTCTCACTCAGTAATCGTGTTCATTGTGCACGTGGAAGGCCAGTCAAGAATTGCTGCCTTTTTAGAACTCCTCTTTTATATATGCCCTTTAAGGAAACAGCCTTCCACCTTTTGTTGTTGTCCCATAAATGTCCCAATGACTGGGCTGCACTTCATTTATAAACAAGCGATCCTTCCTCGTCTTTCTCTTTGCCCTCTCCCTTGCAAATACTGCAACGTTCAGTTTCCTTTCATGCTCATGCTTTTAAGGAAATCTTTGCACCATTAAAGATATGGAATTGCTAAATACAGGGCTATAGCCATTGTCCTTTCCATTTAAAGATTTAATCACACTTAATGGCTCTTATGGAGAAAGAAAAAAAGTTGTTGTTTTTTTCCTATTTTGATGGCTCTGTCCCACTGAAAGAGTTTCTCTCCAAGTGATTTCTCTGTAAATGATTTATTCAAACAATTTGTTTTGTGCAAAAATGTAAAATCATATGTCTATATCTCAGTACATCTGTGTTTTAAGTGCAAGGGCTGTGCACATGTGTGCACATCTGTGCACATGTGTGCTTTAAGTGCAAGGGCATCTTAATGCATGTGTGTCTGCACATACACGTACATACATCTCAAGGACCTCTTACTGATTTTATCTGTAGATTTCTGTTTTAATTTAAAAAGCATCTTGAGAAATACAGTATTTTTGTACTCCAAACATCTTACAGACAAAAACAGAAACATTTTTTTAAATTGTTCTTTCTTTCCATTTCTTATAACACTTTGTGGACACCACAAACCTGTACAATGTGTAATACACATTGTATTATACAGTTTGATTGTTGTTTTTTGATCTGCTCAATACTGAATTAAAAATTAAGAACATTTTGGGTTTAATAAAATTAAGGTATGGTATAAAAACTATAATCCCTTCATTGTCCTACAATATGTGGCCAAGTGTCTTCAGTTTGGAAACACCAGGTTGTGTTATGTCACCATACCCAGCATAAGCATTTATCTAAATCATCATTAGAGAGAAGATGATCTGCCCACTCACCTTTGGTGCATCTCCCAATCTGATATCTCCAGTTGATGCTAGAATACAGTCTTTATTAGGATCTTGCTAAGGATCATAACATTTATAGTCCAACAACGGCTGGGGATCTGATCTGATATCTGAAGACTGAATGGTTTGGATGGGCAGAACATCTCAGATTAAATTCCAATAGTATGGAATAACTATGTTATGCTTCCTTGGAAGAATCTGATCTGGGATCTGGGGGTTCTGTTGACTCATTTTAATACAAAAGAGACTGTTCCAGATAAGACTTTGGCTAGATATAGCTAAAATAAATGTGTGCAATCATTTTGAGAACAGGAGACTCTGGCAACTGTCATTCATACCTCCATGCTTCTCATCTGAATTACTGTAACACATTTTACTTGGAACTATCAACAATAAAGGAACCATCGGTCAAGAAATATGCCCAGCACTTGGTATAACAGCCATCAAAGCTTTGAAAAAGAAATTCAGATACAGGATGTGTCAGGCTCCAAAGATGAGGACCACATATGAAGTTGAACTGATTTATTACTAATTTATTTATTACTAATCATGCCTATGCACAAGAATCTATTCAACTAGCACTATCTTGTGGTTAGATAAGGGTCTATGGAATTCAAGAGGGGTTGGGTTTAGTCCAGTTGTGTCTATGTAGAGAGTCTCAGCTGATTCCTCTTTTGACTCTGCCCCTAGTTCTGCCACTCCTTCTCCTACATTGTGCCTACAAATGAAAGTGAACATTGAATTCTAAGGAAGTAGGAGAAAAAGAGCACAATCGCTTTCAAACTTTGGTATCCGAGAAGACCCTTGAGAATACTCTGGATAGTCAAGAAAATGAACAAATTGATCATCCAACAAATCAACCTAGAGTCTTCACTGAAAATACAAATGACTAGGCTCAAATTATTAGATTTTAGACACATTATGCAAAGACCTATAAAGTTGGGACAGGTGCAAAGAAGAGAGCGAGAGGATGACCAGTGGCGGCCAGATGGATAGACTCAGTTAAAATGCTGATTGATGCACCATCGGAATACCTAAAGGACCAAATTGAGAACAGTCATCCTGGAGAAATTGTTACTAAGGCTAAAAACTACCTAATGTTTTATAAGTCAAAGGAATTATCTTCTCCCTAAGGTGACAATACCCTCTTCTTAATGTCATCATGAATAATATATGTTCTGCAATGTCATTATTGTTGTATTTAATAATGTTTATAATAACATGCATGTAACAATATTATAATTGTTGATAACATACAAGGGCATCGTTATGATATAAAACAAACAAATTGTAGCAATTGCTGTTTACAGTATTATAGACATCCATTCATCTATTCATCCATCCATCCCTTGCCTGGAAGGGTGAAATACTGGCAGTGATGGTTCACTCCTGTCAGGATCAGTGTTTATGATTGAAAATTTTACTTTTTTAAAAAAGGTCCTTTGGATGACTTTTCTCTGTCTATAATAGTACTAACCTTAAAGCAAAAACCCTCTTCAGTGGTGATTTGGAAATGCCACTAAATATAATCTCCTATCAAGGGTCTAACCCTTTTAATCTGGATATTGAATTGAAGGCATTCAAAACTTGTGCCCAAACAGACTATGGTAATCTGGATTAATATATTTTACAGGTCATGAATCATTGCACAATAGCACAGTACAGTCAGATCTGACAGGGTCCTTTCTTACACCTATCTAGGTGGAAGTCTAAAAGTCTCACTCATGCTTGAAAATGCTGATCTTTTCAAGTCCACTCAGAATGTCACGAGTCAGTCATTATAAAGGATGCATGTGATGTCTTTTCAGTGGGTTTTCATGAATATAAGCATGACTACTAAGTTACTCATTAATCTGACAAAGCAAAAGAAGAACTACTGATTTCTTGGTTTTGTTCCTGACTCTTTCTAGATATAAATATGCAACTAATTTTGTCTGATTTCTGTTTGTTTGTTTGTTTGTTTATTTATTTATTTATTTATTTATTTATTTATTTATTTATTTATTTATTCAATTTATATACCGCCCTTCTCCCTGAGGACTCAGGGCGGTGAACAGCCAGAATTAAAAATATGCAATACAAATATTAAGAATTAAAAATACATATAAATTTGGCTCCAATTTTAAAAATAACAAACCAATTTAAAACGTCTAAAATTACTTCCTAAGCCAGCCCAGCTTGTTGGAAAAAGTAGGTTTTAAGGGCACGGCGGAAGGCACTGAGGTCTTGAGTTCTCCTTATCTCAGGGGGCAGTTGGTTCCAGAGGGTAGGTGCCCCCACAGAGAAAGCTCTCCCCCTGGGGGTCACCAGCCTACATTGTTTGGCTGATGGCACCGTAAGGAGGCCCTCTCTGTGGGAGCACACGGGTTGGTGGGAGGTCATTTGTGGCAGTAGGCAGTCTCGCAGATAACTAGGCCCTATGCCATGGAGCGCTTTAAAGGTGATAACCAACACCTTGAAGCGCACCCGGAAGACCACCGGGAGCCAGTGCAGCTCGCGCAGGAGCGGTGTTACATGGGAGCGCCATGTTGCTCCCATCACTACCCGCGCGGCCACATTCTGGACCAGTTGGAGCCTCCGGGTGCTCCTCAAGGGGAGCCCCATGTAGAGAGCATTGCAGTAGTCAAGGCGAGAGGTGACAAGGGCGTGAGTGACTGTGCACAGGGAATCCTGATCAAGAAAGGGCCGCAACTGGCGAATCAGGCGAACCTGAAAAAAGGTCCCCCTGGTCACAGCCGTCAGATGATCCTCCAAGAACAGCTATCTATCCAGGAGGACTCCCAGATTGCGAGCCCTTTCCGCAGGGGCCAAAGACTCGCCCCCGATAGTCAGTGATGGAGTCAACTGACTATATCGGGATGCCGGGAGCCACAGCCACTCCGTCTTGGATGGGTTGAGCTTGAGCTTGTTTCTCCCCATCCAGATCCGCACAGCTTCCAGGCACTGGGACATCACTTCGAGGGCATTGTTGGGGTGGCCTGGGGTGGAGATGTACAGCTGGGTGTCATCAGTGTACTGGTGGTATCTCACCCCAATCGGTGCCCCCCATCCCCAACTCTTCCAACCGATGCAGCATGATACCATGGTCGATGGTATCAAAAGCTGCTGAGAGATCTAACAGGACCAGAACAGAGGAGCACCCCCTGTCCTGAGCCCTCCAAAGATCATCAACCAACTATATGTTGACTACATGGTTGGTTTTTTTTAACTGAACAATCTCTACTTTGGTGATTGGTCAACCCTTTTATCTTAGTTTCCATTGATAGTATGTTTATTTTCAAAATGTTTTGCAAGGTCCATCGAAGTGCTGGGTTTTGTTTTGTTTTTGTTTTTTGCTTTTTGTATTTTATTAGCCACGTGCTTCCATGAACTCTTTCTAAGTCTTGACAAAGTATACGTATTATGTGTGGTAAACTTATAGTTTCCCTTGTAGTGTTTAATTTTAGGAGGTAAATATTGTACCAATGTTAATTTCAGTTAGGAGACCATTTGACAATCTGACTACTCCATCTGATGCCTCAAGGGCAAATTTCGATACCTTGTTAAAAATAGACTAATGTTGTTCTATGGATATAAATATAAATTTATATACACAGAGAGAGAGAGAGAATATGCATCTTCTATGTGAGGGATTTTTTTTTAGGTTTAATGTAAACTGATTGACAACTAGGAGGACATCTATATAGTCTTGTCCAGAGGTGGGTTTCAGCAGGTTCTGACTAGTTCTGGAGAACCGGTAGCAGAAATTTTGAGTAGTTTGGAGAACTGGTAGTAAAAATTCTGACTGGCCCCACCCCCATCTATTTTCTGCCTGCCAAGTCCTAGCTGATCAGGAGGAAATGGGGATTTTGCAGTAAGCTTCCCCTGGAGTGGGGTGGGAATGGAGATTTTACAGTATCCTTCCCCTGCCACGCCCACGAAGCCACACCCATAGAACCGGTAGTAAAAAATGTTGAAATCTACCACTGGTCTTGTCCCCTCAAAAAAAAATGAGAGAGAGAGAGAGAGATGTACAAATGTCTTAAGTGATACAACACACAAAGAAAGGAATTTGTTAGTATTGGACCAAACCTGAATAAGCTGTTATCTATTAGAATCAGAAATAGTAATTCGCAAAGAACAGATAACTTCTATGTGCAGGGATGCAATATAGAAACTGCAGTTACTGTCCAGTCTCTGTTCAAGAATTTCCAATGAAAAAAAGCTCATAATCTCCTAAAGCAGTTGTATTACTGCTAATCTATTGTTTTAACCCATTATTTCTTGTACTGTCTGACGATCATTACATATTTGAGGACAACTTTAATAACTCATTTTGAATTTCTCTTGTCTAGGCCCAGATCTTTCTTGGTAATTGCTTGTGGAGTGCCAAGCTTTGTTGAACTTGATGAGCAAATTCCATCAATAGACACATTGACCTACAAACAGCCTATGAACCCCTCAGAATCCAAATCAACCGCACAGCCAACCAGAAACAGCACCAACCCTGAACCAACCCATGCAACACCCCTCCCAGCAATTCACCTCTCAATGACCCTGGCCTACCTATCACAAGACTCTCACTGAAGACTCACACCTGACCCATCACAAGACCCTCACTTGACCCACCCACACCTGAAGTCCTTATAAACAGAAGAACGCTGACACCGACACCCCTTAAACTCCGCTAAAGATGTTACCTATTCTGGTAACGAAATGTTCAGAAACCAACCCACAAGCTCAGAGAACGAACCTTCACCCTCATCCTGCACCCAAGCTACAGATATTTGCCACTATTGCAAATAAGGTTCAACCTTACTGACCTGTGAAAAAAATAAACACTGTAATAAAAAGCAGAGCTTTCTAAAAGTTGTGGCATATTATTTAATTCATTAATACTTTAAAGAAATAGTGTAGTTTATAAATGTAGAAAACTAAAGCTATTTAAACTATATATGTCAAAATAAATTAGCAGCAGAGTATATCAGGTTCTAAAAGCTGGGCAATGACACTCTTCTTTAGCAAGCAGAACTGAACAGATGAATATATTCAAAGCATTTCCAAAAGCAAAGAGTTTCCTGCAGTGGCCTAGTATTAAATAAGTTTCTTTCACAGGCTTAGACTTTAGACATTGAGACTACATTGGGCAGAATTTCTAAAAACTTCTATTATTGGAATGATCCATACCAAGTATTTGGGCCACTACTCTATAATCAAGTAGCAATTCCTTCAAGTAAAATCTAAACCCTTCTTAGTGAATTATCATGACTATTATTAGATACAGAAATTAAGACTGCATTCATTTTTCCTATTCTTCCTTTGCCACTATCCATTCACTGGAAGAAAAAAATATGAAGCCTGAGATCTGTTCTATATAGAAAGGGCTTCCAAGGCTAGACATCTTGATCGTGCAGATATTGAACATAAATGAAACAATAGCAATTATTAAGAAACAGAAGCAAGGTCCTAAGATAATAGGACTATAGTTATTAAATTCCACTTTTTCTTCCCCTTCTTGATACACAGGGAGTTATTACATATGAAGACTATTCTGACACTTGGAGATAGGGTGTACTGTATATATGCAAGCTCTGTCCTTCAGACATTTTCTTTCAGTGGCTGGACAACAGTTGAATCAAATGAGAGTGATGTGAAAGCAATGTCCTGAAGGACCGAATGCCCAGATAAAGCTGTCATTAGGTTCTTTGTCATAAATGAAGTTTTTTTTGTAAGCTTTCTGTGTGTCTTAGTTATGACTAATGATAATTGGATTAGCTATAAATAATAACCAAGAAGTAGTACCTATTCAATCAAACTCAGTTCATTTAAATACACAAGTATAGCAAAGAAGAGAAAGAATCTGCAGCCTAATGAGACTCTAATTGGAAGAGCTATGAAACTTAACATTCAGTTTTTATCAGAAAATTTGTCACAGACCTTTAAATACAGAACCAGTATCTGACTATAATTATAAACCACAAATTGGAATGAAGCTCTTCATGGACTATGATTTGTATAAAATATTCACTCTTGAGATTTTCTGTGTATAATCAACCTTGATCATACAATCGATTTATTCTTGATTTTGGCCAAGAAAAGGATCTGGTCAATAGCTCAGAAAAGATGCTACCACAGGGGTGTCAAACTCACAGCCCGCAGGCCATATGCGTCGTGCACTGGCCACGGCCACACCTAGTTTAGCAAAGGGGGGGAAGTCACAATATGTCACGTGATGACTCCATGATGATGCAAACTGTGCTACCAGTTTCCTTCTAATTTTTTGTTATCATAGGCAAAGATACTTTTTTCTCTCACAGTGCCTGAAATTCAAGGGATTACAAGTTTAAAACATATTTGTTCTGTCTTAACACAGCATCTCATGGGATGTTTATTCATATTCATATTATCATTTTTGAGATAGTAGTAAAAGTAGTAATATCCTGATGAACAGCACACATACTAAATTTACACTTGTGAGCTTACATAGATCTGCTCATCCCCTATCAGTTAGAGTTTCATTTCAAACAGGCATGTAAGGGCATCAGGTGCCAAATTCAACAAAGATAAATTTTTGGTGCTTCACTGCAGCTATCTGTGATTTAAGCTCCAGAAGCAACACAGATCTAGCCGGTATATAATATCATGGATGGTTACAGATTTGGATGTCTGGACATTTTTTTCCATATTTTAAAACAATAAACAGAAAATTTTCCAAAACATAGAATTATAGGAATCAAACTGAAAGAGATTCTTCACTTTTGTCTAAAATGGTAGAGCCCAGCATGAAATACAAGAAGCAGCTTGGCTCTTTTTTATTATCAGTTATTATTATTAACTGTGAAACTATGACCTGTTTCAGCGGGAAAAGCTATAGCCCAATATCATTCTTTTTTTTTCTTTTAAATGAATAATTCTTTTCTTATCCGTTTTATATTTCAATAATTGAAGCATAATTAATACAATACTTTTAAACCCAGAATGCAATCTGTTTCTATATGGAAGCAATGCAAATAAATTCAATAGCCTAAAGAAAGAAGAGTCCCTTGATTTTAACTGGACTGACTTAATGATGAAATCAATAGTCATCTTTTCTTTTCCACAAACATGCCATACTAGCCCATAGTGGAAGCAGCGTAAAATACTGTAAGTGTAAATCAGGTTTTCTCCACTCCTTACAACACAGTTTTTGCTATGGACACAATCTAGCATAAACAATGTGGTCAGAGACAGCCCAGCTCCTATGGGCAGTCCAACTCCTTCTTAAGGCCGCTGTAGCAATAGCCCTCTGATCCCTGCCCTCTGCAGCTATTCTGTTTGGGCTGCAAGAGAGACCAGATTAATCCCAGTCTGGTGCTTTCTGAAGTATTTGTCAGCTGTTACACCAGCTTCTTATATAGGAGAATTTAATGTTCTTTTGAAAGAGTGCAGCATTATTAATATTTTTTTAAAATAATGTTTAGTCTCCTTTTAAAGAGCATTAGACCAAGGTTTAAAAAAAACAGAACTATAACAAAATAATGATAAATAATAAAAGCCAAATGTTTTCTCTGGGCAGTTTCTAATGTATCTGCGTATTACCTCCAACAATCTGTGTCCTCATTTTACCAACCTCAGAAGGATGAAAGGCTGAGTCAACCTCAGGATCAAACTCTAGGCTGTGAGCGAAGTTTGCCTGCAATACTGCACTTTAACCACTGTGCCATCAGGGTTCTGCTATTTAAAGTAGAAATGAAAGACAGATATGTGATCATGATTCTTTTATCAATAACAGCCATACAAGTTCTCTATTGTACTATAGAGCAGTGGTGGGATTCAGCCAGTTCGCACCACTTCGGGAGAACCGGTTGTTAACTTTCTGAGCAGTTTGGCAAACTGGTTGTTGGAAGAAATCATTAGGGCAGAGAACCGGTTGTTAAATTACTTGAATCCCACCACTGCTGTAGGGCCAGTACAATAGAGAACTTGAGGGGCAGGGTCATGTTTTGGGTACTGCTGGCCAAGACCATCCATTGCCAGCACCACCCTTTCCTCACAGTGCTATTTGAAGATGGAGCTTGTTTTACCTGCCTCCCACTTCATCTGTCTTCCTTTCCCATGTCTGAAGCCTCTTGAGCAACTTGGCAAACAGTCAAATCAGGCATTCTGATTTGCCTTAGATTTGCCCATCTCTGCCCTTCACAATATTAAGAAGAGGTATTGGCAGATGCTTTGCCTACCAGCAAGTAATGTTCAGTTGAAAGGAAAATGAAGCTGGAGGATCCACTAATCATTTTCCTTAACTTGTCCTGCATTAAAACAGTAAAGACAGCACCACTCAGTGGCCTTATTATTGAGGCAGAATAGGGATTGATAACGAGGCAGCACAGTTTATGTCAGCATATGTTTTTTGCCAGTTCATGGCTTTAGAGGATAACACTTTAACGTAAACTGTCCGGCTGTGCCCTATAACTCCAACACCCAAAATCTGCATGAGTCGTGCTAAAGGAGGGGAGCAACAGTCCCAGCCACATCCACACTTGTTTGATGTACAATATATAAGTAGGAATTGGCTATTCTGGAATGTCATTTAATATTTATTTGACAGCAAGGAATAGAGAAACTGCCTTTCATGTTAAAACACAGCTTACCTCTTCAATAGAAGAGATGGTTGCAGTGAAAACAGTAGAAACACAGAAGTTTCCCATATAGAGAATGGATCTGGCTCTGGTATCTTGTGAAAAGACAGAATACAGACACAAAAAGACACAGAGATGTATATATCTATATCATCTCTCTATATATCTATATCTACTATATATCTATATCTATAGTATATCTATATCTATATCATCTATCTATATCTATCTATCTATCTATCTATCTATCTATCTATCTATCTATCTATTTATCTATCTATCTATCTATCTATCTATCTATCTATCTCCTCTCTATATATATATCCAAGAACATTATGGCAAAAAGATGAGACAATGGACATCAGAAATGGTGACACTATGGTCTCTCCTCCTCTCCTACCATCTTTTCTGCCACCTCCACCCCTTCATAAAATTTAACCTCTTATTTTCCTAAAGAAGCCATCCTCTTTTTCATTGCAGCCTATGGGCTTTTGTGTAGAACCCTTGCTAAGAGAGGTAAAGGAGCATCAATCATCACATCTCTAGGGATCCTACTGTACCTCATGTCTCTGGCCCCAGATCAGAAAGAAGCAGATGGTTATTTACAAATAAAATAATCAAGACCTCAAGAATGCCTCCCCCTCCCCTCCACAGCCTAAGCTGCAGGAGGAGCCAACAGAAGCTCTCCTTGCCTCAGCCACCTTTCAAGGACACTGCTTATACTCAGAGGGCCCTTGACCATCCCTTGAAAATACCTACTCCCTACCCCGATACATTTCTTGAGGGGGGGAAAGGGGTGGGTGCCTCAGACAATACTGTTCCTTCAGAATTTTCTGAAGATTCAAGGATGGCATTGAATAGGAATGAATACCAATTTATTATGCATTACCCTTCTAACTACTTACAATGTCTCTACTCACAGGCAGGCCCTTTAGAAGCAAGACAGTGGCTGCCTTTGAATCTTTTCTGTAGCCATGGTCACTCTTCACCTTTATTTACCGTGAAGTATTATACACTTAGTAATAAAACCTCAACAAAAGAAAAAGAAAGCAGGTGCTCTAAGTTTACTCTGGAGCCAGCTGCCAGGGAAGCATACTGTACATTTATTTCATGGGACATAAGGAGCTTAATTGAAAGCTTTTGAAAATGAAATGAATTATGAAATATACCTTGGAACAGCTTTTTATTCTCATCGCCCCCCTCTGCACACACCTTGCTAAAGACCAGTGAATGCTGAAACGTGTTATCATAAAATCGTATTTTCTTTGATTTAGAATAAAACACACGAGAACTCTAAGTATAATATTAAAAAGAGGTTCTCAAATGAAAAGAGGTTCTTTTTATTCAAGGTTATAAACTTGTAGGTAATTAGGATTGGATAAACTCCACTTTCTGATGTTCACCTCCTATGCTTGATAATTGTCAGGACTGGGTCTAAAAAATTAGGCATGACCACCTCATTTTGGGCACTTTGCCCAAATCTATGCTTCATTTCAGAATTCAGGCTTCGGCAACACCTTTCTAAATTCCAGTCTTAAGGACAGCATACCTGGTAGCAAGCAAACATCACTTTTGGAAAGCCAGGTGACTTTGCAAAAACCTGTAGGCTTGAGTAACTATGTCTCTCCACTTTTGATGATGCTTAAATATACTTTGTTCTAGGGACAGCAAGATGGAAAGATTGAGTTCAAGATGGAGCATGAATTACATGATTGTGACTGCCATCTTGACTTTTTTGACCCATTGGGATACCCCTGATTTGTTTCTTCTCCATAAGAAGGGGTTAGATAATTCAAGCAACTTGCATAGTTCACAGCTATTTGTCTATCTGTCTATTTCGCTATCTGTTGGCACATGCGTTTCTGAAGCACAGTTTGTTTCCCATCATAAGTAACACTGAATGTATTTTTTGAAGATAATGTGTCCCTGGGTGATGAAGAGGCTCCCCTACATTCATAACTGTGCTTGAGGTTTCCTCATCCTTCCACAGATTGGATCCCTCACGATGAATTTTCTGGTTATTAACTTTTGCAGTTCATTTCTTGTTTCAGTGATTTTTCAAAGCAGCTTTTGAGCATCTAGCTGTTGTAAACTTGCAGAAATGAAAACCTGAAGTTTGAAAGTAAATTTAAAACAATTATAGGTAAGCTGTTTTTGCAGAGCTTGACTTAGGTTTGATATAAATTCTGTTACAATTCATCTATAATTTGGGGCATCCCATCAATGTCATTTATAAACAATTCCCCACATTGTATAATGATGAGAGGTCAGTGTGCTATATTATGGGCAATGATTCAACAGCCAGTTACAATAGCGGGACCATGATGCTAGATAAAGCAACTTTAAAAAACAAATGGTAAAATGTATCAATTTCCAATTCACAGCAGCTGGAAAAGCATTCAACCATAAAACGTAGTCCATGAACCAAAGTGCCTGATAGAACAAAATAGAAATGATTGCCTTCTGAAAAGGAAACTAGGACTTCTTTGATTAGGTTTCTCAGTAAACTCAGGGGCCATGTTTATATGACATACTTAGGTACATAGCTTGCTCAGGAAATATGTGCAAAAATATCTATCTTCTTCCCCCATGCTTAGTTCTTTATCCAATGTTACAGTTTTATAAGATCATGTGTATTAGAACATACACCACTTTGGACAACTGTAAATTGGATTCTATAATTTACAGAAACATCCTCTGATTTAGGGTATTTGAAACTACTTGCCAAATCAGGTCCACATAACATGATAAACCTGTATTGGTTAATGAGCTGTGTATGACTAGTCTAAAGTCACATTCCATGCTTGCTCACCCACCAAGGCTGCTAACTGAGGGTGCCATACAAATACAGCAGATTGTCCATTTAGTTTGCATTTACAAGTTGCAAAGCAGTTATTTTATATATAAAGGGAGATTTATCTTTCTATTTTAAAATTTAATCAAGTTATCAAAGAATTTTTTTTTCCACTTAAAAAAGAAAAAAAAAGGAAAATACTTATGGACCTCAGGATTTACATTAAAAGTTCTTTGACTCTTCTGCGGCATTACAGTAATAAAGTAATAAATACATAACAGTAATAAAGCCAAAGGGACTGTGAGAGGTAAACTGGTGTTAAAATAGACTAGATCAAGAGAAATAGGGGAGCCAGAGAAATCAATCTCACACTGAAGACAAAAAAATGGGAATCTCAGCTAGTTATACTGACATAGTTGCCACTCATGAAATACTAGTATTGGTGAACAACTTTCCTGGTGTTGCAGCAAGCCTGTACATTTATCCCTGTGGCTCTTGAATTCTCAAATTGTTGAAAATGTGGAACTGAGTGATTGGCAGGAACTGGAGTACAGTTTCAGTGGAGCTTCATGGAGAACGCTGCAGTGCCGTGAAAGGCAAAGCATCTGTTAAAATACAGGATGTCTGGCAAGTCTACAGGAAGTGATCATTCATCCTCCACTTTCCATCTCCTCCTGATTAAAGAGGCTGCACAGCTGACTCTAGAAGTGCTAGTTATAGGTTAGACCCAGAGTCATATAATTTTCACAATAGGCTTTTCTTTTCTTCTCTGAAAGGTAAACTTTATTCCATGGTTGTGTCTCTTGAAGCCACTTTAACTGACAAGGTACTTCTCGTGTTGAAAGTACCATAGACTTTAAATAAGTCTGATGCTCAATTTTGCTCACTGCATGCAATGATTACTACAAACTCTACCTGTGTGTGTGCGCACATGTGTGTGCCTGTGTGTGTGTGAGAGAGAGAGTGGGGGAGGGAGGGGGGAGGGAGGGATCATCTATCTGCCTTTATGTCTTTTTACTTCTAGAGAGGTTGAGCAAGAAACAGAGAGAATGACACTGGGAAAATAGAAAGCACTGCCAGAATCATATCAATGTTGATGAATTTCCTGTTCATTTAACTCCACATCAACACACGTAACTTCCCTAGCTTGAGCTAAAGCTCCGAAGGGTGTGGAAACTCAGGACTGGGTGGAATTGAGTTCATTCCAAAGTTTCTAAAACAAAGGAAAACTTCTAAGGCACTTGAGTGTGTGTGTGTGAGAGAGAGAGAGAGGGAGGGAGAGAGAGAGTAGGGAAAGCAAGATGGGGCTTGCCCAGGTCAAATAAATGTGGGCTGAGGGGGAAAAAATCAAGATCTGACTTGGTGACTATTGGGAAATCCCAGGACTGTAGGTTATGCTGGGAACATTTTTTTAAAAAAAAATTCTGACAAAATGGCAACAGTAAACCACTTTCTTATTTTTCTTGAGATCATTACCTGCATACAGTATTCCCGTGTAGAAGTTATACCTAATCTATGCTTTATTAAGGAGGGCCTTCATCTGTAAAGTGGTATTCAGTGATTAAATGGGAATTAACAGTTCAATGGGTATGTCTGTGTTTGATGGCTTAGTCCTCTAGTCTTTAAATTCTGTTTTCTGACTGTAGTTTATAGTTCAGTATTGTGTGCTACAGGTTTATTCCACCATCTCAAGACTAAAATCTGCTTCTCATTTTTATGTGGCAATTGCAACTGCTGCTTTAGTTTCATTCATTCATTTCTACTTATAATCAGATCCTTTCCTGTACAAAATTATTTGTATACATGCCATTTTCTAAAATTGCATGTTAGATGTGTTTAATATTTCCTTTGGGTTTTATTGCTTTTATATTTTATGAGATTTATTGTGTATCACTTATAATGCTTGTGGAAAGATACTACAGTATTAAATTAAAGTTGAAAAATATTTTCACTAAACTTTCAATTTTTTTGTATGTAATTTTACTTTTTGCATACACATTTGCAATTTGCAAATTGCAATTTGCACATTCCTGCAATTGTTGCAGTCCGAATTATTTACTGTATACTATATGCACTGAGGACATTTTGCAAATGAAAAACTTTCCCTTAAAATTTGGAGTGATGCAATAACAGAAACAGAACTGGATTCTAATGTTTTATCTCAGGAACTATAATTCAGATCAATTTTCATAATAAAGCAGAAGGAACCAGATAAAATGATTCATGATAAATTGCAGAGCGTATCTTTTCCAAATCCTCAGATTGTATTTTGATTAGTGGGCTTTCTCATTTTTACTATCCTTTATCTTTAATCTTTACCAAGAGCTGGGTCCTGGAATACACAGCATGTAAACTGATATTTATTTTATTTATAATTATTTATGTATTTGTCAAATTTATATAGCCACCCATCTTCCCCGTGACTCCGGGTGATGTATGTTAAAGCCAAGAATTAAGACCTTTTGTAAACCCATTAAAAGAATAAATATGGATAAACCTGCCATCCATCGGTGAAACGTCTGAGGTAGCCCGGGAGTTCATGGCTTCCATGACGGCCATGGACCTGACTCAGTTAATTCACAGCCCCACTCACATTGGTGGACACACTCTGGACTTAGTTTTTATCTCTGGGCAGTGGTCGAGTGGCCTTGATACAGGGGATATAGTCATCAAACCCTTGTCATGGTCGGACCACTCGCTCCTTCGACTAGACTTTCTAACCACTACACCCCACCGCAGGGAGGCGGAACCGACTAGGTGGTTCCGCCCCGGGCGCCTGATGGATCCTGATAGGTTCCAGATGGAGCTTGGGCCAATTCCTGAGACTCTAGCTCATGACTTGGCTGAGGACTTGGTGGCCGCCTGGAACAGTGTGGCCGCCGGGGCCTTGGACCGCGTCGTGCCTTTGCGGCCTCTGACCCAGCATCGAACTCACCTAGCTCCTTGGTTCTCCGAGGAGCTGAGGGAGATGAAGCGCCGGAAAAGACACCTGGAGAGCGGGTGGAGGACCAGCCGGTCCGAATCTGACCGATCACTAGTGAGATCTTATATTAAGACCTATCTAGTGGCGATAAAAGCGGCAAAATCTAGCTATTTTGCTGCTCTTATTGCGTCATCAGATAATCGCCCAGCCACCCTGTTTAGGGTGACCCGCTCCCTCCTACATCTGGAAGCGCAGGATGATCCCTTGCAGGGTCGAGCTGAGGACTTTGTACAGTATCTGCATGACAAGATCGCTCAGATTCGGGAAGATCTGGCCTCCGACTGAGTAAGTTCAGATGGGATGATTGAGGCAGGTCTTGAGAACATTATCTGGGAGGAGTTCGATCCTGTGACTCCCGAGGACGTGGACAGGATTCTGGGACGGCTGAACGCAACCACATGTTTATTGGACCCATGTCCCTCCTGGTTAGTGCTGGCTTCCCAGGAGGTTACACAAGGCTGGCTCCAGAGGATTATTAACGCTTCTTTGAGTGAGGGTGTCCTGCTGGTTGCTTTGAAAGAAGCGGTGGTGAGGCCCCTCCTCAAGAAGCCCTCTCTGGACCTGGCTGTTTTGGCCAACTATCCTCCAGTCTCCAACCTTCGTTTTATTGCGAAGGTTGTTGAGAGTGTGGTGGCGCAGCAGTTTCCACAGTACCTGGATGAAGCTGTCTATCTAGATCCGCTCCAGTCCGGCTTTAGGCCTGGGCACAGCACGGAAACGGCATTGGTCGCGTTGGTTGATGATCTCTGGAGGGCTCAGGATAGGGGCTGTTCCTCTATCCTGGTCCTATTAGATCTCTCAGAGACTTTTGATACCATTGACCATGGTATCATGTTGCGCCGGTTGGAGGGCCTGGGGGTGGGGGGCACCGTTTTGCGGTGGTTCTCCTCCTACCTCTCCGACCGGTCGCAATCGGTGTTGGCAGGGGGGCAGCGGTCAACCCCGAGGTGCCTCGCTTGCGGGGTACTGCAGGGATCGGTCCTCTCACCCCTCCTGTTCAACATTTATGTAAAGCCGCTGGGTGAGATCATCCGTGGCTTTGGGGTGGAATTCCACCAGTACACTGATGATATTCAGCTGTACATCTCCACCCCAGGCCACCCCAACGATGCCCTTGAAGTGATGTCCCAGTGCCTGGTGGCCATGCGGGCCTGGATGGGGAGGAACAGGTTTCATCTCAACCCTTCCAAGACTGAGTGCCTGTGGCTTCCGGCGTCCCGATATAACCAGCTGGTGCTATCGCTGGTTATTGGGGATGAATCATTGGCCCCCACGGAGAGGGCTCACAATTTGGGCGTCCTCCTGGATGCATGGCTGTCTTTAGAAGAGCATATGACGGCCGTGACCAGGGGGGCTTTTTATCAGGTTCGCCTGATACGCCAGTTGCGCCCCTTTCTAGACCGGGACTCCCTACGCACAGTCACTCAGGAACTCGTCACTTCCCGCCTGGACTACTGTAATGCTCTCTACATGGGGCTCCCCTTGGGGTGCATCCGGAGGCTCCAGTTGGTCCAGAACGCGGCCATGCAGGGGATTATGGGAGCAATGGGACGCTCCCATGTGACACCTCTCCTGCGCGAGCTGCACTGGCTTCCTGTGGTCTTCCGGGTGTGCTTCAAGGTGTTGGTGACCACCTTTAAAGCGCTCCATGGCTTAGGGCCAGGGTACTTACGAGATTGCCTTCTGCCACCAATAGCCTCCCACCGGCCAGTACGTTCGCACAGAGAGGGCCTCCTTAGGGTGCCGTCCACCAGACAATGCCAGCTGGCGACCCCCAGGGGGAGAGCCTTCTCTGTGGCGGCACCCGTCCAGGCGGGAATGACCTACCCCCAGAGATACGCACAATACCTGACCTCCGGGCTTTCCGTCAAGCCCTGAAAACACATTTATTTCATCTAGCCGGCCTGGCTTGACCCTACTGTTCTGGTTTTACATTGTAAATTGGTTTTAACTTGGTTGTTTTAAATTGTGGGCCAAAACTATTTAATTATTTTAAATTGTTTTTTAATTTTGTATGCTCTGTTTTTATTTTGGCTGTTCACCGCCCCGAGTCCAGCTGGAGAAGGGCGGTATACAAATTAAATAAATAAATAAATAATACAAGAGCATAAAGGGGAAGTTTACATGCTGGATGTATAACCAGGCTGACTCGAGACATCAGGTTGAACTCACAAGTGATTGCTCCTCTTCAGTCACAGGGTCTATTACCCAAGGACAAATATTTCGATATTTGAGGCAGAACATCCCACAAACCTTACTCTTTCTTTCTTTCTTTCTTTCTTTCTTTCTTTCTTTCTTTTTCTTTCTTTCTCTCTTTCTCTCTTTCTTTCTTTCTTTCTTCTTTTCTTCCTTTCTTCCTCTCCTTCTTTCTTTCAGATAATTAACCAATGGAGTGGTTTGCCTTCAGGAATCCAGGGCACTCCAACACTGGAGGTTTTTGAGTGGAGACTGGACAGTCACTTGTCTGAAATGCTGCTTGACCAGGGGGGCTGGACTAGAAGACCTCCAAGGTCCCTTCCAGCTCTATTCTGATTCTGAAGTGTCCTAATACGATAGAGTCACTGAAATCAGTAGGATTTGAGCTAGATGATGCAAGAGTACATTCATATTTAAGAATTTAAAGCTCTTGGTTTTCCAACTGTGATCTGCAAATCAAAAATCAGATTGTGCTGGTTTTGCTTTTATTTGTGATAAGTTTTCAAATGCAATCATTCCTCACATAAATGTTTTCATACTCATTTTATATAACCTGCATCCATGACATTTTCATTATAAACGAGAAATACCTCTCTTTGGAAAGGCTGGGGGTTTTTTTTCCTTGAGATTTATTGAGGAATTACATTCTAATCCACAATATGTTACTAAAGATTAAAGCTAGGTCAGCGGGGAAAAGGGGGATTCATCTTCCTATTTAACAGAATAAGTGAAAAACTTTATAAAATGCATATACAAATTAACCTCTATATGCTTGCAGACATGTCTCTGTGTTAAACAAAAGCTTTACCATAAATATATGTTTTAAAATTAACAAAGGCTAATTGGTGTGTGTGTGTGTGTGTGTGTGTGTGTGTGTGTGTGTGTGATGCTAGAATTTGATCTGCCAAACATGCTTCTTATTCCTTTATTCCCTACAACTAAAATGGAAAAAATGCACATTACCCATTTGTAGCCAACTCTTATATATTTCAGCTTGCAACTTTTAAGAGAAATATTTTAAACATGAAATGTCCTTTTCTGTCTTTTAAACCCTAGGAGCACAGTAGCATGCTTCCCACCCAAACCCCAATACGAAAAATCCCAGATCTGATTCCTTTCCAGTTAAAAATGTAGATATGAGGGTGTATGTGGCAGAGTATGGGACACTTAACTGTCAGCTAAAATAATTTTTATGGGTGCCCTTTCAAGCACTCCAAAAATATGTGAATTCAATCACTCTTGATTGTTCTACTCACACCACTATCTACAAGACAGTCCCTGCTATTTGCTCCTTGAACATTTTATTTATTTTATTTTATTTTATTTCCAATTTATATACTGCCCTTCTCCCTGAGGACTCAGGGTGGTGTACAGCCAGAAATAAAAACATAAAATGCAAATATTAAAACAATTAAAATATATATAAATTTGGCTCCAGAATTAAAACTAATAAACCAATTAAAATTTAAAAATTTCTTCTTAAGCCAGCCCGGCTTGTTGGAAAAAATGTGTTTTAAGGGCACGGCGGAAGGCACTGAGGTCATGAATTCTCTTAATCTCCGGGGGCAACTGGTTCCAGAGGGTGGGTGCCCCCACAGAGAAGGCTCTCCCCCTGGAGGTCACCAGCCTACATTGTTTGGCTGATGGCACCCTGAGGAGGCCCTCTCTGTGGGAGCGCACAGGTCGATGGGAGGTCATCGGTGGCAGCAGGCGGTCTCGGAGATAACTAGGCCCTATGCCATGGAGCGCTTTAAAGGTGATAACCAACACCTTGAAGCGCACCTGGAAGACCACCAGAAGCCAGTGCAGCTCGCGCAGGAGCGGTGTTATGTGGGAGTGCCATGCTGCTCCCGTCACTACCCTCGCGGCTACGTTCTGGACCAGTTGGAGCCTCCGGGTGCTCTTCAAGGGGATCCCCATGTAGAGAGCATTACAGTAGTCTAGGCGAGAGGTGACGAGGGTGTGAGTGACTGTGCACAGGGAATCCCGATCAAGAAATGGCCGCAACTGGCGAATCAGGCGAACCTGACAAAAGGTCCCCCTGGCTACAGCCATCAGATATTCCTCCAGAGACAGCTGCCTATCCAGGAGGACTCCCAGATTGCGAGCCCTTTCCGCAGGGGCCAAAGACTCGCCCCCGATAGTCAGTGATGGAGTCAACTGACTATATCGGGATGCCGGGAGCCACAGCCACTCCATCTTGGATGGGTTGAGCTTGAGCTTGTTTCTCCCCATCCAGATCCGCACAGCTTCCAGGCACATCACTTCGAGGGCATCATTGGGGTGGCCTGGGGTGGAGATGTACAGCTGGGTGTCATCAGCGTACTGATGGTATCTCACCCCAAAGCCACGGATGATCTCACCCAGCGGCTTCACATAAATGTTGAACAGAAGGGGCGAGAGGACCGACCCCTGCGGCACTCCACAAACGAGAGGCCTCGAGGTCGACCTCTGCCCCCCTGTCAACACAAACTGCGACCGGTTGGAGAGAAAGGAAGAGAACCACCGTAATATGGTGCCCCCCATCCCCAACTCTTCCAGCCAGCGCAGCATGATACCATGGTCGATGGTATCAAAAGCCACTGAGAGGTCTAATAGGGCTAGGACAGAGGAACATCCCCTGTCCCGAGCCCTCCAGAGATCATCAACCAACGCGACCAATGCTGTCTCCGTGCTGTGCCCAGACCTGAAACCCGACTGGAACGGATCCAGATAGGATGTTTCCTCCAGGAATTGTGGAAACTGTCGAGCAACCACACTCTCAACAACCTTCGCAATAAAGCGGAGGTTGGAGACAGGACGATAATTTGCTAATACTGCCGGGTCCAGGGAAGGCTTCTTGAGGAGAGGCCTCACCACCGCCTCTTTCAAGGCGGCAGGGAAGTGACCCTCACTCAAGGAAGCGTTGATAATACCCTGGAGCCAGCCTCGTGTAACCTCCCGGGAGGCCAGTACCAACCAGGAGGGACACGGGTCCAATAAACATGTGGCCGCACTAAGTCTCCCCAAGATCCTGTCCACATCATCAGGAGTCACAGAGTCAAACTCTTCCCAGGTAACATTCTCAAGACTGTTCCTCGTCACCCTGCCCAGATCTACTCAGTCGGAGTCCAAATCCCCCCGAATCTGAGTGATTTTGTCATACAGGTATTGTCCGAAATCCTCCGCCCTGCCTTCCAAGGGATCCTCCCGCACTCCCGGATAGAGCAGCAAGTGGGTCACCCTGAACAGGGTGGCTGGACGATTCCCTGATGATGCAATAGAAGCGGAAAAGTAATTAAACTTTGCCGCTTTTATCACCACTAGGTAGGTCTTAATATGTGACCTTACCAGTATTCGATCAGATTCAGTGAGACTGGCCCTCCAACCACTCTCCAGGCGTCTTTTCCAGCACTTCATCTCTCTCAGCTCCTCGGTAAACCAGGGAGCCACTCGAGATCCGCACTGGGTCAGAGGCCGCAAAGGCACGACTCGATCCAAGGCTCCACCAGCCGCCCGATTCCAGGCAGCTACCAGGTCCTCGGCCGAGTCGTGTGCCAGACCCTCAGGAAATGGCCCAAACTCCATCTGGAACCTATCAGGATCCATCAGGTGCCTGAGGCAGACCCATCTAGTTGGTTCCACCTCCCTGCAGCGGGGTGTAGCAGTTCGGAGATTCAGGTGAAGGAACGAGTGATCAGACCATGACAAGGGTTCTATGTCTATATCCCCTATAACCAGATCACTCAACCACTGGCCAGAGACAAAAATCATGTCCAGAGTGTGCCCACCCCATGAGTGGGGCCATGAACTAATTGGGTCAGGTCCATGGCCGTCATGGAAGCCATGAACTCCTGAGCCACCTCAGACGTTTCACCAACGGAAGGCAAGTTGAAATCACCCATGACCATAAGCCTGGGTGTATCCACTGCCACCGTGGATATCACATCGAGTAGTTCGGGCAGGGCTGTTGCCACGCGGCAGGGAGCCAGGTACATAAGCAGCAAGCCCAACTGAACCCCATGACCCCATCTCATAAGGAGGGACTCACATCCGGCAATCTGTGGCACAGTGGTCTCCCTCAGACCTAGATCTTCGTTAATAATAACCGCCACCCCCCACCCCTCCCCTGGGCCCTTGGCTGATGGAATGCTCTGAAGCCTGGTGGGCATATCTCAACCAGAGGGATCCCTCCCTCTGGACCCAACCAGGTCTCAGTAATACCTGCCAGGTCCGCTCCCCCCTCTTGTATAAGATCATAGATGAAGGGGGCCTTATTTACCACGGACCTGGCGTTGCACAGCATCAGCCGAAGGCCCAGGTCCTGAGTGTCTGTGCCACCTAGTGTCCGAGCAGAGCTTTGGGGACCGGGGTGAGCAATCGCTCTCAAGTAGCGAGTGCGCGCCCCCAACACATGATATGGTCTCCTGCTCCCGCCATATCTGCCATATCACATTTTAAGTGTGATGCCTGCAAAAGACAGTTCTGGGCATGTTATCCATGAGCCTTTTGTTTCTGAGAGTCTTCCATCAGTGCTTTTAATTTTAGAGAGCATTTATATAGGTGATCTCCTCATATGTTAATCTCTCATAAGGGGTCAACAAGAGCTTAATGGTATACATGGTGCATAAAGGCATTTCATAGTATACGTTCATTACATGGAGAATGAAGTAATAAAGTTCAAATTTCAGGGTCTCCAAAATTCAGCAGCTAATATGTGGCCACTAGTATATAGTCTGTGGCCCCTGGGGCTGCCCAAAATGGGGATTTTTAAAAATGGGGACATTTGTTTGCATTTTTGCAGTATAGGAATTAAATGAGCGAAATAGGTGTTGCAGTGTGTTAATGCATTCATTTCACCGGTAAAGTCAGATATGTTATGCTTACACAAGTTTAAGAACTATTTCGCAAACAATTCTGAAACCTCCAACTGCTCCCCTCAGCAATAAAAAGGGTCACAAAATATAACACTGCCTTCTTCAGTAATATTACCAAATCACTGCACCCTGCAGTTCTCAGAGGTTGAAAATCAATCATTCTAACAATCAATCATGATAATGATATACACTGTCCCCCAAGTGAAAAATATTATCTTGTTTTAAGTAGGGCTTAATATTTTGGTAGCCAGGATCTGTGCTTGATATTTAAGAAGCAGTTCCACATTGGGTGGACAATAATGCAAAAAAAAAAGGTTGGGGTACTGTCATAAATCTGTTTGAAGGTCTCATTTCTAGTTTTCCTCCCCGTAGAATTTTTAGAAGAGTTTGAAGGGCCTTTATTTTCTGCACTAAGTCATGGCCTAATATGACAGAGCAGTGTTTGTCAAGCTTGGGTAAAGACATGTGGACTTCAACTCCCAGAATTCTCCAGTCAGCCATCAAGATGGATCATTTTAATACTTGTAAAGTATACCAGGGCTCAAGATACACACAATGCAAACATCAGCCCTTTCCTTTTTATATCTCTGTTGCAGCAAGCAACCCTCTCCTGCCTTTTTATTTTATTTTATGTTGGCAACTAGAACACACAGCATAATCGTCACAAGTTATCAATGTCATACTTTTGTCACCAGAAGTTGAAGAAGTCTGCAGGGTTCCTATTTGGATGCAAATCCCAAAAGTTACTCCTCCTGTGATTCACATCAAAATCAACTTTGAAAATGGTTTTGATATTAGAAACGGCTGTCAGGATAAAATTTTTATTCAACCACAGGGCGTCCAACTCCGAGAAAACTTCTGCTTCTGTTCTTCACAACTTTTGGCTTTTCTTTCACTCTCCCCACTCTGGTCTGTCTGCCTTTCTTTTATTCAGACTTCAATGTAATGAAATAATTGATAAACATATCTTTAACAATATGAAACAAATGCATAATAAAGCTGTTGGGAATGGTATACAGTGTTTCTTAAAAATGCCCAGCAGTATTAAAAGTGCTCTTAGCATGTGTGATAATTAATCTCCTGATGACAATTAATTCTTTTGTATTAATATCAATTATCTTTACCTAACATGTATGTATTATGGTACTTCTTTTTAGATGGAGGGTTGTTTACGACTGTGTTATTTAACTTTGGGCATCATGGATTATTGGTTGTAACTGTTCATTTAATGTTTGTGTACCATGCAGAAGTCACTGTTGTGAGATGGGCAGTCAAGTAAATCATATAAATGAATAAATCTCCAAATATTTACCTGTAAAGCAGGGGTGAAATGCTCCTGGTTCGGACCGGATTGCCCAATCCGATAGCGTTGGAGGCGGATGGTTCGGAGAACCGGTAGTAAAAATCCCTACCCCCTCCCCATGCCCAGCTGAGCCGCGCAATCATCAGAGGCTTTTTTTTTATTTTTAAAAGCAATTTTTCTCCAATCTCTTCAGCCGAAAAAATGATTTTAAAAGAAAAAAAAGCCTCTGATGATCAGGCAACTCAGCTGGGATCGTCAGAAGCTTTTAGAAAAAATGCTTGTAAAAGCCTCTGATGATCCCAGCTGAGTTGCCTGATCATCAGAGGCTTTTAAAAGCATTTTTACAACCTCTTCAGCCGAGGTTGTAAAATGGTTTTAAAAGTTTTTTTTTAAAAAAAAGTTGGCCACGCCCACCACATTAACCCCCCCAAGCCACACCCACAGAACTGGTAACAACAAATTTTACATTTCACCACTGTTGTAAAGGGTCACCTTACATTCCTGGAAGTAAGCCTTATCTATAGAAATTCACTAACAGAACTTGTAGGAGGAAATTTGTGGTGACTGTCCATGAGTGGAAAACCTTCAGGATTCTGCACTTTTATTTATTTATTTTCAGTAAGAGAAAAGTAATGGCAATCCAGAATATTCTTCTCCTCGCCTGCTTCATTGTTCTCTAAAAGGGACGAGAAGGAGGGGGGAGTGAAGAACGTATTTGCCTTGACACTTTTTGTTGTTGACTTTCCTAACTTAACAATCCTAACTACAATGCATTGCTGGTAGGTGCTACTGAACTCAAGAGAACTTAATATAAAGTAAGCATGTATATCTTATAGTTGCTGTACCTAGTGGCAATAGCTAACTTTCTGCATTTTCTTTTATTCTCTTCCCTGTTCAACTTTCCTCCTGTTTTCTCTTCCCTCCCAAGTGCAACTGCCCTTCATCACATTTATACCTGGGTAGGAAAGATTTCAGATGTCACTACTTTCCCAAACACATCAACAGTGGCTGAATTTCAGTACTCCAACATTGGGATGGAAGGGGTAAGCATGAGTTATTTCTTCCCACTGTCAGACCTACTGTAATTCTGATTAAAATCAAATTAAGTTTTCCCATCCTGTTGTTACAGGATGTTGTTGGAGTAAAATTATTGTACTAAATTTACTCCAGAGACAGATGCCAGATGCCATTGGTTGTTACTCTACTCTATAGGTATGGGGTTATACATGAATATTGACAACTTACCCCAGAATCAATTGAGGCTGGTCATCTGTGCTTTTCTAAACTCTCCTGTTCTTTGAAATTTACAGAGAATCCTCCAATTCCTATCTTTCTTGAAATTTCAAATCAGAATATATTTTCTAATTCTAGCAATTACACATACAGTATATGCATGAAGCATTCTATTTATGTACATAAACACATATTTTTAATATTATTACCACTTCAGTGTTATTGCTAGCTATCGTTAACTCCTGTTACTGTGATATTTAATGATTGTGAAAATAATTCTTGATGCAACCTGTTATCCAGATGTACTAGATACTAGCTGTCATAATTCTTAGACAGCTTTGGTCATACATGTTGAGAATTATGAGAAATGAAATATCTGTCAGATAGGATTGGATTTAAACCTGGAGAGGCAGAAACTTGGAAGTTGTGAAATTTTAAAGTGAGAAGTGATTTGCTCCTCCTGTTTTAATTTTGTACCAATGATGATTATGTAGATCATTTCAATAGCAACTTTACTCTTCTTCAATTAACTCCTTTTGACTGAAATTCTGGTGGATGATAGGCAGAGTTTTCCCCCAGTTAGTTAGTTAGTTATATCCCACTTTTATTATTTTTTTCAAATTTCAGAGTGGTGATTAGGAGGAACAATGAGTGTTTGTATTGTGTCATTCTACAGTACTGAGTTATATAATTAAATTTGAAAGAGAGACTTCAGCACAATATTAATTTATGAATGATATAATTTTATAATATAAAAGTTATACATTTACAATCTAAGAAAAAATGTATATTAAAATCAAGTTATTACACAACTTATTCCAGTATTCAATAGGGGCAACCCACAATTATAAAAATGGAGGACAATGTTGTTACTATCAATAGCTTTTACTTATAATCTGCAGTTCTGCTCATGGCAACTTAGTTACTGCCAAAATAAATAATCAGCCTATCAGCTCACTTTTTTCCAAAGCTGTGACTTTTGGGACATCAATCCATAGGAGGTGTATGATTGTAGAAATTAAACTCCAGAGTTGAATCAACTAAACTTTTAATACAGGTTGACTGTTCAGTTATTTAAATTTCTCAGGGGAAAGAGACCCACCATTGCTAAGAAATCCTTTAAATCAATCTTTCATTACAATTTGGCCCTGTAGTCTCTCCTTTTTATAAACATTGTATTTAGACGTGAAAAATAGAGAAAGAAATTTCATTCAGCTTTTTGAGGCTTTTGTTTTCCTGGTCCTCAGCACTCTGCATTCTGTGAGGTTGAATGTTACAAAAGGAGAGAAGATATATTGTGTCTAAGTCAAGGAAGAGCCACTTTCTGAATCAATAAATTTTTGCAAATCCTGTTTGCATTTATTTTGTATACACCTTTGGCCCCTGCATGAGACTGCAAACCCCGCCTTCATGTCTCAAATCACTGCCAATTCAGAGAATGAGTGGTGGCCTTTTTCAGAATAAAAACAAAGGGAAAACCACTGATTAACACAGATTGTCAGTGAAATCCCAAAGTCTGTTGCCCTCTTAGAATTAAGTGTGTCCTCATAACACAAACATGTGCAAAATAAACAGAGTTAAAAGAAGAGCAAGCAGGAAACAGCAAAAACTAGTGTTAGAAGATCACAGAAAATTATACAAGCTTCAAAACACCCAGGGCAAAACATGTGCAGAGGAGGAAGGATTCTTACTTCTTTGTTAAATTGTCATAACTGATTCCTTTTTTATTTCTTTACTTTTCCTGCCATCAGAAAGACTGGAATAGTTTTTCTCTTCTGATCTGACCAGAAGTGGATAACTCTTTGGGACTTATTTGGTTTCATCGCATCATATACAGATATTGATGTATCCTGAAAATGTGTTAGCAAAACATCACGGGATACGGTTGATATTTAACAGCTCAATTTTTGTTTGATTTGAGGTTTCAGACAGAGTTTAAGGGGAAATGGGAATATAAGGTCTTTGTGAAACAAGTCATGCCCATTTGGAACTTTAAAATATGTTCTCCCTGGATTTATTCTCTTTTTCTTCAGATAGGAATTATTTTCACCTTTGGGAAGAATATAATCTATATAGTGCAGTCATTTATATACCTTACATAATATTGAAAGATAGTCAGATTCTGAATATGAAACAGAGCGTTTTCAATAGTGTCAGGAGTCGATCTTGGAAAGAATGGGCATGAAGCAAAGTAAAGAAGTAAAAGACCGAAATTCTGTGAGGAAATATATTTAAAAATACACTAATCTTCCAAGAGACAGGTGAACAACTGGAACTGAGGGGAAAGAATTTCTTAGAAAGTGCCACAAAAATGTGTGAAGTTGTACCAATGGGAGCCATAAAAAAGATGCTTGCTGGAATGAGGAAGGCAAAGATGCTCTAGAAAATAAATGTCAGAGAAAGCTTGCTACAAAAATGATGAAGAAAAAAATTACATAATACACATGTAGAGAAAAAATAGAACCAAAATAGAGTCAAAGGGAACAAGGAATGGTTCGGATTAAAAGAAGCAGAGAAAGTGCAGAGCCCATTTCGATGGCAGTAAAAATATGCAAGTAAGATGAAGATTGCTTAGCAAGGAACTTCAGTGGACTGAATGGCATCAAAAAATAAAAGTAATGAAATGTTTTTACTTAAAACTGAACTCAGGGAACACTAGAAAGAACTGTTTAGAGTTTTATTTGAGAATGACTGTGATAACTTGATAACGAGAAGTAGAATTGAAATGAACACTATAACAAGCAGGGTCTAAGAAAGAAAAAAATCATAAGTGCTGTATGACAATAGTGAGGCTGCAGGGATATATGAAGAAATGCTAAAAATATGGTTGGGAATTTGATTAATGAACATGTAAAGACTGTATTCCAATTGACAGATTTAAAGGCTACCCAATACCAAATGACTCTGATTAGCTTACATTTAAAAAAAAAAGAACAATATAAGTAAGAAATAAATCTTGTCTAAACTTGGAAGAATATCACTATTATTTCCCCCATACAAAGAAACATTGAATAAGGCAATATTTCAAGACATTGAAAAATACAAAAACTGTGAAATGGTTACTTGGGTGGACATTTCTTCAAAGTCTTCTGGAAGCAAATCTTCTGGAAGCGCACAAGAGGTGAGAATGAATAATCTTTGAGAGGTTTGATGGCAAACCTCTCAAATATCAAAGATCTATAGCCCATATTTTGTTGCTTCTGAGGGACATTGAGAGACTGAATGTTAGAATGTGTGTAGCAGTTTTATCGATTTAGAGATAGCAAATTGGCCTGAATTATTTTGGTCTGAATAAAAAGTTGGCGATTGGTTGCAAACAAAGTAACAAACAATAAGAAAAAACCTAAATATATATTGTACTTAGGGGAAAAGCTTTTTTTCCTTTGGAAAAGAGAAGGTGTTGGTTCTTTCTTTTTTTTTCCTTTCTTTCTTTCTTTCTTTCTTTCTTTCTTTCTTTCTTTCTTTCTT
>WNWU01000018.1:4447788-4530061 GCA_012654045.1 Ptyas mucosa
CTTTCTTTCTTTCTTTCTTTCTTTCTTTCTTTCTTTCTTTCTTTCTTTCGCCACATGCCATGCATGCTAGATACATTGCTAAATTCTTAATTTCTGGTATAAAATTCCAAATCACATTTACATCTTTAAGCCATAACATTCTTCCCCAAACTATAAAAACTCATTTAAGCATTTTAAACCAAAATGGAATGATTGCGGGGCAATGTGCATAAGAGTCAACTCCATCATTTCCCACTCCCAGCGTAATGAAATGGACAGCCAACCTTTTAAAAACACTCTTCGAGTGTCCAATATCAATGAAAACATTGCTGGCTCCAACATGATTACAAAATAATAGCAACTCATGCATCTCTGGCAAGACAATTCTATAAGTGAGGATACCACCCTAGAGGAGACCTTGCCATATCTGTAGCTGTGGGAAGTGGGAGTGGGGTGGGCTTTGTAAAAGGTTTGATGTTCACAGCTCACATGATTTCAGATGCCCTCTCAGCCAAAGCAAAGTGAGCCTAGGAAATTTATGAGCCCTACAATCTTTACCAAGGTGTGTGCAAGCTCAATAAAACTGTAACAATAAAAGTGCTATAAAACAACAGTCCCAAAAAAATAATCCCTTAGCTAAGTAACAGAGTGGATCAAGCCAGGCTTCTGGAATTACAAATACTAGCATGGAACATACTAAAATTCCTTTTTTATATATCTAGAAACCCAAAGGAAGAAGCAACTTTCAATGAATCCACACAGTTCCTGGGTGACATGCTCATGGAACCCAGACCTTCCACTATATTCTGAGAATAAATTAACTTTCAGTTTGCACTTTTCTGTCATATTCCCCCAATTCTGTTAAAACTGCAACATCCCAGATGTAGACCACCTTTTAAAGGAAAGGAGCCAAAATGAGCAATAAGTAGCTGTTGTCCAAATTCAGTGTTCAAAATTGATGTGAAAGATCTGGACCCTCATTGAATACCTAAGGAATAGACTTGGGTATTTCAATGATCAGCCTAGTTGAATATCTTGTTCTAGCAATGAAATAACTTGGCATGATCAGAAAGCCTATGGACTCTTTGGGAGAAAAGACCATTAGAGGAACTAAAGAAACAGGTCCCAGAACATGGATTCTTCAGGAAGTTGCAAGTTTGAAGTTTGCAATTTGGTACAGTATGGTAAGGTATATTTGTTTATTCTTGCATTCAAAGTGGGCATATAAGACCAAATCTATCTTGCAGAGAGAGGAAGTCTCTAATGTAGCATGAAATAAATGAGAATTAAGCATGTTAATTATATGCCCAATTTAGAAAAATCCCATTTTAGTATTGAATCAAATCATTGGAAGCAGGGGAAACTGTAAATCCCTGGAGACATTATTGCACAATGAAAAACAAAAGACACTTCTCAGCCACTTCATAACTAAATGAGTGCACTCATAAGAATTTCTCCAAATTTTTCATCTCCTCTGAAATAATGTTTGAAAATAAATTCTCTTCCATCAAACTGAATATCTGTTAGAAAAATGCAGATCTTATGCATGGCATAAGTTTAAGCATATATCAAAGCCAGTTTCAGAGAATGGCAAGATTGAACATTTGCCAGTTTCCCAAGTTCTACAGAAGTCTATCATCCTAACAATGCTACCAATTTCATTTACCAGCATACAATAGAATTTTGCACTAATTTGCAATTTTGCAAATTCATTTTTTCCAAGTTAGAACCCCTCTGAAAGAATCACTTTTGAATGGTCTCCAAATCCTGGAACCATCTCCTAAAATATTTTTTCCCACTGTCTCTTCTCTCCTCTCCCAAGCAATCAGTTAGCTTTCTGTAGAAGAGAGAAATAGAGAGAAACCTATTCCATTGTTGTATCTAGGCTGAATGTTACTATTTTTTTTATTCTATCTAGAAATTCTTCATAGATAATAATGATCAGTCATTCTCCCTGTAGAAGAATTGCAGATGCCTTTCACTGATCTATTATGATTCAATTCTATATTAATCAGAAATATCTCATTCTTCGGCATTGCAGAGAAATGGGAAAGACACCATGGATGAGAGAAAAGTCATTGGCGCCTTTTGCTCCATATTCCGTGGCACAGCCAAGTGGAGAATGTTAGATCAGGTGAGTGAGGAGCCAGGAGCCAGGTCGAAGTGAACAACTCTTTAATGTACAGTGAGAATCCAGCAACTTTACAGTTCAACAGCTCTCCTTATATAGCTACTCTCCAAGTGTCTTAACCAATGAGCATTGAGATTTTTCCCGCTCTAATTTCCCTCCAAAATTAGATACATAACAGAGAACATCGTATGATGTGCCAGAATACTTTGGTGTGGTTCGGAGGGCACCATGACAATGGTGAGAACATTAGTAGCCATAGTTGTCTTTAGAAACCTGAATTAATTTTAGTTGAAAATTAAAAGCATGATGCAGTGCAAGTGATACATTTTAATTTAATTTTATCTCAACTTGTTGAAATTAATATTACCATAATTTACAAATAGTTTTTCAAAAAATATACTGAAGTGACTTAAGCCAATAACTTCTGCTTTGAATATGCAACCATCTTGCTTGGATAAGCAAAATACATGGCAATGATGCACTTCAATCTTAGCTTTATATGCATAAAAAACAGTGTCCACTTTGGCATATTTCGCAGTGAGGACAGTAGAGCTGCTCCTTCTAAAAGGGCTACAATGCTCATTAGACTTCAGACCTGAGTACCCTCAAAGTAGATATGAGACATTATTTGACAAACAGTACAAGATGGAAATCTTGCATTCTTCCAAGAAATCCATTCTCTTTTGCATAGATTCTTTCCAAATTAAAATCCTCCATGGTTAATTTTCTTGTATGCTTTGTGGGATTTTCTTATATCTTTTAAGAAAACAAGAAAGCTACTTTCTCTTTGCTTATCCTGAACACTTTTTGCAATATCCACTCATACAGTAATATGGATACATTCAGCGTAGTACATACTAGCTCATCTCTTGATAGCAAATATATTTGCCTTTTCTCTTTGTACAAATTCAGGATTCTGATGTTTTACCTTTTGAAACCTAAAAGTGGATGTCTAAGGATCACAGTTGAGGATCCTGGTAAGTTTGCAAGTCAAAAATAACTTTATTCATAACCAAAAATCTACTGATTCTGAATTATTTTTAAGGCAGCAATCAATAATAATAGCAAAAATAATATTTTTGTTGTTTATTTATTTTATTTTAATTCTATAGCCACCCTATCCGACAAGTGGGCAGGGTACTGTTTAACAAAATAGTTAATATAACATGTAAAATAGAGATATACTGTATGGTCACCAAGTAAAACTATTGCCATGGTAGTTAATATAACCACAAAAGAGGGCCCTTAACACATTCATGGCCCCAGGTTTATAACAAGGTCTTTACAGCCTTATGAAAGGCCAACAGGATCTGGATCAGAGGTGGATTTCAGCAGGTTCTGATCAGTTCTGGAGAACCGGTAGAGAAATTTTGAGTAGTTCGGAGAACTGGTAAATACCACCTCTGACTGGCCCCGCCCCCATCTATTCTCTGCCTCCCGAGTCCCAGCTGATTGGGAGGAAATGGGGATTTTGCAGTAACCTTCCCCTGGAATGGGGTTGGAATGGAGATTTTACAGTATTCTTCCCCTGCCATGCCCACCAAGCCATGCCATGCCATGCCACGCAACCAAGCCATGCCCACAGAACTGGTAGTAAAAAATTTTGAAACCCACCACTGGTCTGGATCATCCTAATCTCTAAAGGTGGGGGGGGGGTTCCAGAAGGCAGGGCCTACAGCAGAGAAAGCAGTTCTCCTGGTCCCTGCCCAATGACATTCCTTGGCTGATTATTACTGTAATTTTAATCCATCCTTAGATTGATATGGTCCAAATATATTGGGCTACAATTTTAATTATCCCAAGACATACATTTCAGGAAGATTGTTCTAATATATAGAAACAACTGAGTGAATATACTTTTGCCTAAGAATGGTAATTACTGATATATAAAATCTGAAAAGAACCTCTAATGTTTGTTCTTGATAAGGCTGTCTATGGAAGGAGCATCTCAGTCTTAGGCAGGGCAAGGGGAATTTGTTACATGGCATTATGTATCATTTCACTGTGTTCAAAATGTGGCATGCCAGCCATGCTGGGTTTGAAGCCTCATCTATTGGTAAGTCCTATGCCACCGAATCCTATGCCAGCAACACCATTGGGTGTACTTTCTACATCAGGGCATTGGGAATTCATTGTTTTAAGAGCACCGACTCTAAGATGAGCCCATCCTCATTTTTGCTTGCTTGGTAGTGAACGTTCTCCCAGATTCTTTCCATGCTCTCCCCAGGATAGTTAATCTGTCTATGGAAATACCTTTGTGCATATTGGAAAGCACTGCCATGCAGCTTCTCATTTTCAGGCAAAGGCTGTGAAGCTTTGTTTTCAATTATTCCTGGACTCTTTCCCAGCCTTTCATTTATACCAACAATCATAGGCTCTTTGGTAAGAATTTTAACCTGCCAACAATCTCATTAAAAATCCATAGCCTGCGCATCCACAAATCTCAAACTTTACCTTTTAATTCTTGACATGTTGGGTGAGCCGTGAGTTTGCTGTAGAAGGGGAGGAGAAGGGGAATCTGAGCTATAAAAGTAAATGTCCATATTCTGGTATCAGCTGCATTTCTGTTAATCTTCCCTGCTAAAACAGACAGGAACCAGGACTTGATGAACTAATTCTACTTTATTGTAAGATTATATTAACAGAATTTTGCAAGTCTCAAAGTACAAATATCCCACCTCAACTGAACTAATGGATCAACTCTGTTTGATCCATTAGCATGGGACCTTCCTAAGTTTCTTTTTCTCACCATTAAGCCACTGGGAGCTCCTGCCTCTCCTGTGTGATTGTTTCCTAGACAATATCCCTTCCCCTCATTCCTCCAGGTCATCCACACATTCCAATACACTTTCTCCCAGTAGGAACTAAAAATTACTGTTGATATAAATTATATATGACTGGGAAAACTTGCTGTCCACATTTCATTTCATAGTGACCTATATACCAGGAGTAGTAGGAGAGGGGGTTGGGCTAGATGACCTCCAAGGTCCCTTCCAATTGTGTTATTCTATGTTCCATATTCTTTTACTGTCCTTTGTAGGGTCCACCATGAAAATCCTGCTGCTCTTCCTGCAACAAGGTTCTTTCACCTGTCTGGCACACTTTTCTTGAAGCTCATTCACAGCTGGTTCTCTTCCTTCTCTGCTACTCCTTCATTGCCTAAAATCAGTTGTCTCTCATTAATGAACCTCTCATATCAATTGATCTTCCCCAGGATATAAACTTGTCTGTGTAATCCTATAATCTAGTCTCCAAGTGCCACAATTAACTGATAATGGAGGTACAGTAAGCCTTTATGCCATCTCTGCCTGGCAAGACAAAATATATATATTCTGAATTAAATGCACAGAAAAGTATTGGTTCTGTTTTGTGTTACTGATTGGACAAGATAGCCTATGAAACAAGTCTACAGATAGCATCTCTGCCCATAAGCTTTGATTTTTCATGAGCCTTCATAGCAGAGACTACTTCCTTTTAAACAGGTGAGCCATATTTAATCATTTACCAAAAACTCATTGCTCCAAGCAGCACCATCCACAATTTTAATTTCCATTGTGCTTTTCATTTGGCTCATTCAGGGGACTTCAATATATCAAAAGGATGAATAAACCTCCCAGGTCTGAATGAACTTAATCTGTACACAAGAATTCAATCCACATTTCCATATGGCTTCTTGAAGGAGAAGTAGCACAATAAAAGTGATCTTTTCAGGCAAGATAATATACTATTATTGATAAATGCTAGAAAGGTTTGAGAGATACCCTAAAGCAGGGGTCTCCAACCTTGGCAACTTTAAGCCTGGTGGACTTCAATTTCCAGAATTCACCAGCCAGCTTTGCTGGAATTCTGGGAATTGAAGTCCTCCAGGCTTAAAGTTGCCAAGGTTGGAGACCCCTGCCCTAAAGGAAGATTGGGTGGGTGAATACAGAAAACCTACATGAAAAACTATTATTCTAAATTGAAATAATAATAATGTTGTATTCTTGTTTCCAGCGAGATTAGACACTGAAGAAGAAGTACAGCACTCCATTTAACAGAAGCCACCCTCTTCCATATGCAGCAGAGCCACATTAGACAATAAATCAAATAATATGCCATCTATTGAAGGCATACCCTATTCTAAAATTATCTGGTCACGCCACAGATTTCCAAGTCTGGTACTTTTCTAGAAGAGATAACATCATACTCATTAAAACAAACAGTACAGCTTTCAACAAATCAAGTGAGCAACTTCATAGCATTTGCAAAATGATTTGGTGTCAATCTCCCTATTGCACATGAGCGCAATCTTATTGTAACATAAATCCCTGTGACATTTTTGTGGAAGGCATTTACATAAATAGTGGCTGATTAGTTTTAAAATCTCTTATATCTTGTCTGTTTGATTCTTTCTCTCCTCTACTTTTTATGAAATCCCCAAACTGAACAAAACATATGATGGACTAATCTTGGTTAAATTCCATAATTACAATATTTTCTTATTGTTGTGGGGAAAAATGGAAAGGACTACGAGGAAGAATGGAAGAAAAATGGGAAGGAGGGCCTATTAATCAGGGAGGTATTATCATTCCAACTTCAGAAATTGGGAAGTCTGTGAGCTCTTGGCCCCTCCCCTACTTTGAGTGGGACTTGACTTTCCTTGACATTGTTATCATTCCTCATTCCTATGTAAATGCATCTCACCTGCTCTGAATGTACTGTGGGTTGGTTATGATTCTGTCTGCATGGGCAACTACTGTGGCTACTCCACAATACAGTATTCTGAAGAGAGAGGGTGATATCGATAAGATAGCATGAATCTAAAAGATAGGGATAGAAAAGAACTTTGTAAATGCACTTATTGGGGGAGGAGTTATGATCAACAGATTGATAGTTGATAAATGCTCAGGACAGAAATGATATCACACTAGTTTTTATCCAAGGACTATAGCCCCCCACCTCCATTCTTTGGTCAGTTCTCCCTCCCACAACTCACTGAATTCGGAGCTATCTGTGGACCCCTTTCATCCTTCCCAGGAAGAGAAGGAATATAACAGAGCAGACTGATGCTTTCCACAAAACTGATTTGCCTTTATACTACTATTCAACTATTCTATTTCCCCAAAACATTTGATTAAAAAAACCACTGTAAAAGAAACTCAAACACTCACAGCCTTAGAAGTGAAAACAATTCCAAGAATCCCAAGCATGAATCATTTTCTTCAATGAACCTCCTGAGGAATAATATATGTAAACTAAAGGTGCAGTATTATTAATCTTCCAGGAATTATTGAACTCTGATGAGAAAGTGGGGAAGCATCAATATTTTGTGGCCTGCCTTTTTCACAGCCAAAAAGGTAAGATGGCTGGAACAACTTTCAGGAATGACTTTAAGTTACAATCTGAAATTAAACCAGAAACTCATGAGAGAAGAAAATCAACTCTGAGCCGTGTGTTTGTCTGAGTGAGGTATGAGTGTGAGAACATGTCTGGATAGAGTTGTCCTCAAAGAAAATTTACTATCTGGAGTAATCCTTGAATCTCAGGTTGTATCTAGATTCCTGGATGATTCTAGAAGTAAAGAGTCTGTTTGCACAATTGAAGCTAGTGCAACCATCCTTGAGTCAGTTGCACCTGGAAACAATTACTCCTACTTTGATTATGCCCTAACTTCATTACTGTAACATCCTCTACTTAAGGCTACTTTTGATGAATATTCAGAATTCTCTGTTAATAGAAAACACATTATCTCAGCTATTAATGATACATTTAGTCAGTTTGCTTTATGAATAGAAGATGGCATATAACTCATGTAAATACTGTCCATGGGGAGAGGGGGGTGGGAAATCTTCACAACCACTACCATGGTGATTTGTGGTTGAGAGATTGCACACAGTACTGTGGTATGCTTTCCCAGAAGTACACTTATATGGCATTTGTGGGGTTGTGTAGAGGAAACTAGATTTGCTCTCAACTGTATTAATATTTATTTTGAGGTATGTCCTATTTTAAATATAGGTTGATATTTGGTGAAACACAAAAAAGAAACCCAGTGCATTCTATAAATGTTCATTCAGTCTGAAACAAAGGTACAAATGAATGTAGAATCTATTGCAGATTCCTATTAGTTTCAATGACAAAAGTAGAGCTTGGTGGCCAATTCAGGCAGCCTATTTGTTCTTTTTTTTCCCTTGAAAAATTATTTGGAAAATGATTAGAGGAAGAATGTGCCAATATGCCCTGAGGTAACTTCATGCCATTGAATTCTATGACTCTAAAGCAAACTCTTTCTCTGGGCTTGGTGTACTGGGTATCCCTAACAGAATCTGATATATTAGTATCAGTTTGCCTGAACAAATGACAGATAGACAGAGCATTTTTGATCTCCTTCATCAGCAAACAGCATTACTATCCTGGAAAGAAATCAGTCTACTTGTCCCTAAACCTTTTTCCTGAAGGACCTTCCATTGAAAACCCTTGGCTTTTTCTACAATTATTGGAGTCATCTCTTATTATTCAAGTATTTTCTGCAATTATTGGAATCATCTCTTATTATGCATGCATCTCTTAAGGTATGCAAGTATTTGATGAAAAAGTTAAAGACAACAATAACAGGGTAAGAACAAATAAAGAAATGAATTACATGGTAGATTCCATAAAGTAGTCCCTTTATCTATTATCTAAAGCAGCGTAGAATAAATAAAATTCTTTTGTTTTATTATGTAATGTCGACTTAAGTATATACATAAAGAATGTAGGTAAAGTTGATACTTCTGACTCTTCTAAACGTTCAAGTACTTTGTTTTGCTGCAGTGATTTCTTTTTCACTTATTATATAAAGGATAAATTTTCCTTTGATGATACTTACTACACTGAAAATTCATTTTGTTCTAGATGAAGAGAAATAATTGATGTAGTATCACTATGTACTGGGTCTGCAGATCTCACTCCAAATGAACCATCATTTTCTGTCACAATGGTCCCACAATAGAATTCAGGACAGAGTGCAGAGAAGATCTGGTTCAAATTGTGATCCCCCCCCCCTCACTTCTGAATGTTAAGGGAGAAAGAAAATGTTGACTAATTGATCGTCCCATAGCCAGAAATGTATGATGGAAACTGAAGGGACAAGCAATAATGTAGCTCTAGAAATTTACATTGGAAGAATGGATTTATTCTCTCCCTGCACATTCTTCTGTTACCAAAACAGCACCATCAACGCACAAAGAGAGGGATCACAGGCTGGGGAGAATATCATTGTTCACAGAAGCAGAAATTATTTTTAGGGGGGAAAAAGCATAGGAAGGATGAATACAGGCTGAACACACTCACTGGGGTATAGAACACTGATGGGGTATGAGGGAAGATGACAGAAAACCAGGGAGAGAATTAATGGGATGGAAGAGAATGAATAAAACAGAAGGCCACATGGGACAATTACACTTGCAGTTGCAGATATGAGGTCTCACTTGTTTAATTGAATGCAAAAAGGTGATTAAACAGTTTTGCCACCTCAAGCCCAACTGAATCTACAGGATTGGACATTAGTATTAGCAGGAACAGAAAACAACTTTACGTCATATCTTAATGATCGCCTTGACTGCATGTGTTTCTCTCTTTTTGAAAGGTGACTGAGAAAAAGAATTGTTTGCTATACTTGGGAATCACTATCATATAAAAAGGTACAACTTGATCATCGACTTTGAAGTAAGATTCAATGAGACAGGGTTTGGGCATAAAATTACGTTAAGGGAACACAGGAATTGGTGGGGTTTTGTGTGCTTCATACCTTCAAGTTAACAGTGTTCCTTGGTAATATAAAAAGCATTCATAATTTCAATTCATTAAGGGCCACAAAAAGTTAATTCTATTCCAATAATTATACAACAACTATTTTAATACAGTCAGATGGATATGTTATATATTATGTATGTATTTTTTAAAAAAATAGCAATGTAATAAATAGCTGACAACTGGCAATTTACGGCCTATTGGTTGTAACACAAAGGAGGACAACTATTTTACTGTGAGGCTCACAAAGTTGATAGGGAAGGGGCTAAGCAGATACCCATATCCATTTGCAACTGGTATATCATCTATGGAGATTTTCAGTCATCTAGGTCATAGCTGTCCCAAAGATGCTTTTTCAAGAGGCAACTGTACTTTCTTGTTTTTCTTTGAAGACATTTCACTTCTCATCCAAGAAGCTTAAGAAGCTTTGGGACATCTGGGTATATCTATTCCCACACACATTCCAACACACAAACATATTACTTTGACCTTTCTCCATCCCTCATCTCCCTCCCACTATTATCTTGAAATAGTCATGGGGGGATGGGATGGAAAGCAGCAAGTGCCCCCATGTCCAGCGATTCAATTAATGATTTCTCACTATGTGGGACCAGAAATATTTAATAGGAAAGATGAAAGTTTTGCTCTTTTCCTTTCTGCAAGTCTACTCATGTTTCCTGCTGTTAACAACAGCCTCCCCTTCTCCTAATGTCTATGGAAGGATAATATTCTTGTTGGGCAATTGATCAACTGGCCAGAGGGGAATAAACTGCTGGTTTTCTATTGGCACCTGGAAACCAACAGTCAGTTCCCTGCCAGCCAGCTGATCACACTGTTTAGCTAGCCACTGTGAGAAATGCCAATCCAGAGCCTAGAGGCTGAGGGTTGCCCAGCTATGATTATCAGTATATTATCAGCTAAATATCCCTATATCATGCAACAAAGGATCCAGAGACTAACAGGTGGCCTGGTTCCTCCGATCTGAGAAGAGCAAGGATTGCAGGCAGAAGACTCTGTATTTGGAAGATGGAAGCAGGAAGAGATTAGCATAGGAGGGTTCGAGAAATGGACAAGAGAAATGGCCAAGGCAAACAAGGGTAAAGAGGGTTGAGAATGGACAAGAGAAATCAAAGCAAGAAAGAAAAACAGAACAGACTGTGAAACAGGCAATAACATTTGCAAAACACTGGATAGATAAGAGAGATGTCAACGCCAAAGAACAGGAAAAAGTAATATGAAACGATGACAGCATGTATCTTGACTTTGACAGATAGTCAAAACCTCTAGCAATATTTTAATGGACCATTCTTCTCCCCATCTCTATAACAAATGTTTCCAGATATTTTCATTATGAAAGCTATGCCCTCCTGTCCAGCTCCTCTAAAACGTGCCTCTTCTTTTCCTCCTCCTGACTTTGCTGCCTCCTCTGAAACCCAGATTTTATTTCCTCATGCTTTCATATGAGGAACGAATGCTTTTATTTGTTTCATTTTATTACTTCAGTGCTGCCTTTACATGCCAAGACAACTTTGTGTGGCAGACTTGTCCATTAAATAACATCAGGACACTGAAAATGGTTGTTTGGTAAGGAACCCTGGCCTCAGAGATAGCCAATAAAGAGCCGAGTATCTGGTCAAGTGGCAGGAGAGGCAGAGGACAACCTGGCTCTGTGCTGTCAGCCCAGGGAATGTAACCAGAAGAGAACTATCTCCTTGCCATACTCTGCCATTGTACAGCCCCCTCACCAGATTCTTGGGCTTAATACTGTCCTTTGTCAAAAGAGATTCAGGATGAGCTATTTAAGTCCAGATAAGAGGAACATTCAGCATATTCCGATTTTGATATAAATCAGGGGGAAAAACAGAAAAGGAAAATGAAAACATTGGGAAGTCCTAAACCATAACTCATTCATTAAGTGATGAAAATATTCCTACTGCATCTTCCAAATCAAATGAGTGGGTGGGAGAAAGAGGAAAGAATATTTTTACGGTGGAAGATCCCATGCAGAATAGGCTGGCTGAACTTCATTCCCTGCATGATGTTACAGCATTAGGAAGTTCTCTGTCAGCCACCAACTGCACATAACTGTCACAGTTATCGGCCACAGAAACAGATTTTGGTATATTTTTTTCAATACATCCGTTCTTTCCAATGCAGAAGTCTAAGACACCACCAATAAGGAGAAACTGCAGCAGACAGACATAAAAGTGGACCTTTTCATTGTCTGGCATTTCAATTCATGAAGAATTTCTCAGACATGCCAAACTTTTTAAATTTGGGATAAAAGAAAACACTATACAAAGTGGGTCTCAGACATTCTGCCCATTTCTCTACACACTATTTCAAAAACACCATAAGGCACTTATATTCAGAGGTGGCTCAAATTATTCAGAAGCAGGAAAATGGCAAGGTCATGTCTCAACTGCATATAGCATCCTCACTGTATCCTTAAGATGCTCCTAACCTATGCTAATGCTAGCTGGCTATAAATCTGGATGGGCTACTTTGTCTAGATTGGGCTACTTTGGGACCAATTTGTCAGGTATTTGGTCCAGACTGCCAGCTACCCTGACCCTCCTTTGTTCAATTTCCATGTGCGGTGCCCTCCCAGTTTTCTGTGCCATGAATGCAATTGCTAATTGCTTTCCTTTCCTTTGTATATGCACAGAAATTTAAATTTAAATGCATATATATGCAGTGTTAAAGCATCAAAGAGTACATATATGCAAACAACGTTCATGAATTTTTACATCTTTAGCTAAATGTTTGCTGTAGCTATAAGAATTGCTCACTTGCCTGAGATGTTGGCATTCACCAATCTGAAACTCAGCAAACATAATTATTGTTATTCTTGGTTGCACGGCCAGCCAGATGTTGACAACTGGATTTGGCATTTTTATCCATCTATCAAGTCTATTTATTGATTGATTAATTATTATTTCCATAATCTATTCCTACTCAGCTGCATTGCTTTTGTTTTAACAAGTTGACTATTTCATCATTTTTCCTGTCACTTGATATAGAAAGCTTTTCTCCCAGTTTGGGAAGAGTTTTTAGAGAACTCGGGGGGGGGGGGGGATTAGAATTTTAACAGTGCAATAATTAGGTTGGGTTTTTTTTAAGGCTAATGAAAAGTGAGTATGTAAGAAAAGTGGACAAGAAAATTAGTAAAATTTGGTCACAGTTGCTCATGCCCTTGTAACCTCTCATCTGGACTACTACAATGGACTCTACATGGGGTGCCCTTGAAGAGCACCCAGAAGCTTCAACTGATACAGAATATGGCTGCACCGGTAGCAAAGAATAGCAGGTGTTTGATATATGTAACATCACTGCTTCAATTGCCAGTGTGTTTTTGAGTGCACAAGTGACCTTCTACATGTCAGGAAAATGTTATAACCATAGTGGTTCTGGAACAACGTTGTTAACAGTAGCCACAGCAGAGATTAGAGACCTGTGGGGCAGTAACTTCTGGCCTATGTGAAGAGATTTCTCTGCCACTGTATGTTACAGGAGACACATAGACACAGTTTGCAGGAGCCAATCAAACTATAGAGATTTGTCTAGAAGAAAGTAAGAAGCAGCAGGCAAACCAGACAGCAATGCTTTATCTGGCAGAACCTGACGAACACTATTTTCAGTGTGGAGCAACAAAACACAGGTAGTAGTCATATTTAAAACAAGCTGGGGGTCTAAGAATGATGTCATCAGTTCCTGCTTTCTAATAACACTTGCTGACCTGACTCACAATAGGGCAATCCAGAATTGTGGATATGCCATTAAAAGCAACATTAAATGCATTGCTTTTTACTCTGTCTACAAATATGTTGTGGATGATATTTTAGTAAGTGTTACTTTTTTTCCCTCCTTGAACGTAGGAGTATTTTGAATTTATCCTGCATTTTTTAAAAGCTCGACTAGGCACATCATTAAATAAGCTCTGCCCAGATGCTAGAAAATGTATGTCAGCTGCTCTTTATACCCCTTGCCACACCGCCAACTTGTTCATCTGGCCCTCTGGAAGCTGTGTGAGAAAGAAGAAAAGCTACTTTTCCATGAGCATTGAAAATCAGTTTAATAAAGCCTTTAAGATTTAATGGAGACTCAAGCTGGCTTATAAATAACCTGTTTTTCAAGCAAGGCTTTATCTGGGTCTTTCTTTATGCAAACCAAAGACTACAAAGGGAAGATCAAAGATTTCAAATTCAGCTTTGTTTTGAAAGCAAAAATTCCTTACTCTGCCATCACAATAGGGAAGGGTTTCTAAATAAGATGAGCCAAGCAGGGCTTCTCACTGCCCCTTGACATCTTCTTTGATGCCCTTCACCCAGGTTGCATAAACAATGTGGCTAATTTTCAAAAGGAGGTGATTAATAATGCCTCTATGGTATGTTCAGTTTTTGGGAACAAGGGTTTATTATGTATGGGACATAGGACAATTTGAAGACAATAGTTATAGTATTAGTTCTGGAACTAAATAGGTCTGAAATTAGCCAATACTTGATAAATGTCCTGCTAATGGCTTCATCCTGGTTCAAATTCCCTAATACAGATGACCCCACCATTCAGTAAAGTGGGACAGTTAGCAGAGGCAGCAGATTCTGCAGGTTTTTTTCTGAGATTAAATGTTCTTTTTGAGCACAACAAAAGCTATTTTCTTCTACTGGAGATCAGATGTATATTTGGCATATTATAGCCCCCAAACACCTGTTGATCTCAGTTACGTAGAAGGACACTGTCACTTCATTGATCTGAAAAAAAGATTCAAGTTCCAATCCATCCAAATAAGTCCAGGACTTATTTCGTCCTGCAGATGAAATAAGATGTCGCCATTTCATCCTTTATCTTAAGAAACAGAGTGTTTTAGGCCAACTTGTTCCATGGAAAATAAAATAGGAAGCCAGTTCTTCTACAATTTGAGAGTTTTTAAAACAGCCCACATTGGGTTAAACCATATGTAAGAAGGCCACGTGCAACTGTTGTGGCCTTCCCCCAGTTCCTTATGGCCATCTCTACATAAAAATGGAAGGGCACTTGTGAGTAAAAGGGGAATCTCAGTGGAACCATCTTCCCTGAGTAGATACATACTCATCAAAGAAGCTTAACTTCTGCCAAAGTGAGGGATCCCCCCCTCTGAGTCTCTAGATCAGGGGTCCCCAACCCCTGGACCATGGACATGCCATGCAGACATGGGATGCAGGCAGCACACAAAACCACGCCCCCTCCAATCCAAGGAAAAAAAACTCTCTCCATGGAACCGGTCCCTGGAGGCCGTTATTCTAGATAGCATTCTCAAGAACAAGAGGATAATTTTATAAATTAGAGAGGTGGAGAAAACGGTTATAAGAGTCTTTGTGCATGCATCTAATTTCAGTTCCAACCCTGTTAGGTTAAATCTGAAACCTCACTTGCTTCTAGACATTCAGTTGTATGTTCCACAACTTTCCAAGAGAAAGAGAGACTTCTGTCTCTTTTTATCTATTCCTGGTATTTTTTAGCTGAGAGTACACAGCAAGCAACCACCTGGGCTCGCCTGATCCACTGTTTGCCCAGATTTCACATCCTCCATTATACTTTAGCCGGCTGGCCCTAAACAGAATACATCTAGTAATTTTGCTCTTTCAAATTTCCCCAACATTTCATTCCAAAAAGAGTTTCTATTCCCATCTCCCATCCTTAAAGCGTTTTGTTTAAAACACTTTATTTTACTTTGCGGTTTGAACTTACTTTATTACATGTTAATGTTGGCTTTCTATTAAATATTTATCAATCTTCCCTGACTACTGTTCTTTCAGATTTGAACAAGCCCCATGAAAAAAATCCTCCCGTGATACCTTTATTGGGGATTTAACTGAAGGTGGAGAACCCAGGAAGCTGCAGAGATGACTCTACTACAATGAAAGGCAGGAGACTCAAATGTGCAACACCATGCTCACCATGTTGCCCAAAGACCTATTGTATGAGTCTAGTTGCCCTATACATTTATTAAGCAAATAAAAAAATATTTTTTAAAAAAAAGGCCAATAAACAAATGTCTGTCATCTTAAACCTTTCAAAAGCAGTGTCTTTTTCAGCAAGTTGTATAAAAATAGAATTTTCTCCCCACCCCACCCCCCAGAAAAATATATATGCAGAAGTAAATTTTCAATGCAGCAATGCTTGCTTGTAAGGCTGAATCCTGGCTCAAAATGCAGCTCTTTTTGATCTAAGTCAATATGCGCATCTGTGTGTCTTTAATGTTCAGCTCCCTGCAAGGGCAGCAGGCTTCTTGGAAACAGCCCTGGCTCAGCTGTTTGGGTATTTGGCCCTTGTGCCTGCTGCCGCACTGCTGTCATTTTCTGTTTTGCTTGGCATTTTTAAGACAGCAGCTAATGGGGCAGAGGGAGCGAGGGAATCCTGGCGGAGAGACGTTTCCCTGATATCTATTCAGTCCTTCTTATGTAAACCAGCATTTAAGAAGAAAGGAGGGCGGGGGAAACCAGAGTAGTAAAATATTGTAGAACTTGAGTTGATACTTCTGCTAATGCAAAGAGGCAGGTTTTAAATAGGGTTGCCTACATTTGTCACTTTCAATCATAGGATGGTGACTGTGGTACTTAGAAGATCTTAATAGTCTTAAGAAAACAAATAGGATCCTCCCTGCTCGAAAAAGAGAAAAGAGGAGGGGGGGAGGATCAGCCAGATGCATCGACTGGGAATTGTCAGGCCTTGAGATACATCAAGAATGTCCTGTCTACACACTTCCTTTTCATCTTGCTCAAGTGAAACTGACAACTTGTCAAGCCTCTCATCCTGCTCACTTAACATCCCGTTAGCTTCTTTCACTCTCTTGCCTTTTGGTGTCTGCCAGCCACTACTTTCTGCTGCTCATTTGGAAGAGGACCTGAAAAGAAGAGCTTCTCATCCTCTGGCCTGAACCTTAGGAAGAACTTAGAAGGCCTCTGAAAGTCCCCATCAGACGGGCTGTAAATCAGATCCAACTTATTTGTATTCCCTCCAAGATAACAGGCCCCAACTTCATGCTAATGGCATGTTAATATTTTAAGCAAGATGAAGTCATTTCTCATCGGCCCTTACCTTTGGCTTGATGAAGTAGCCAAACAACTATTTCTGCTAGGGCTGGATTGTTACTTAATATGAGACAGCATACAAATATGTGCAAATAAATAAATAAAATCTTGCACATTTATATAAAAATTTTGAATGTTGCCCCTCTACTGCTTAGTCATATCACATATCACAGTACCAAGCAACAGCATTTAAAGGAGGCAAAAGGGGTAGTGGGGGGAATGACAAATGGCAAAGAAGAAAGGTTGCATAGTAAAAAGAAATAGAGGCAATGGCTGATATATAATTTCAAGTAAAATCTATATTGTTTGCACACACACACACACACACGCACATGTATGTAAGTATGTATATAGAATTAATCAGGAACTACTATAGAGCAGTGATGGCTAACTTTTTCCAGGCCGAGTGCCCAAATCATGTGCATGCGCACATGAACGCACGCACACACACCCAAACCCCCAAAATGCAATGTGTCTGTCCCCCATATGTGCCCCCCTGTGCATGTGCGTGCCCCCTCACATGCCACCCCGCATGCGCCCCACCCCCCGTGCATGCGCAGCAGAAACCTGAAGACCAGCTGGCTGACGGGAGGCACACATGCATGTGCGGCGAAGCTGAACTGGGGCGATGGCTCATGTGCCCACAGAGAGGGTGCTGCGTGCCACCTCTGGCACGCGTGCCATAGGTTCGCCATCATGGCTATAGAGGGAACTGTCTTAACCTCTTGAGAAAGACAGTTCTGGCATTTAGATGAAGTCAATGAGAAGGCCTCTTCTCTTGTTCAAATCAATTGTATTTCTGCCACTTTTTTATCAGGTAGAAATGTTTCTCCATCAACAGTTAATCTACTATAGAAGGCAGGGGTAGTCTGAATCTAAGCTTCCACAGGCTTAAACACCATCCCCAATATGGTAAATTGTGCCCAGAAACAAAGTGCTAGTAATATGGTTCTTGTATGACTGCTTCAGTAGCCTGCTCATCTATTAGGGAGAGGGGAAGGATGCAAAGATGCAAGGATGTTTTAAGACCAGCGGTTTTGAAGGCAGGACCATATGACAAATGTATTTGACTGCAGCATGAATCATACATGATACATGCAGAGCAGCTAAATGAATCAGGAGCAACAGAAAAACCAAATTCATGATGTTCACCAAAAATTCAACAAGTTTTCAGCCATAAAATTTCTGAGAACAAGTTCCAAACAGGATGACATGAAAAAAATGGTCAGATTGCCAGCAAATGCAGTGTAGTGGCTAATATATTGGAATAGGACTAGGAGAGTTTTTAACTTATAGCATAACTCAGCCATGAAAGTTCATAGTTCACATTGGGCAGTTGTGTTTTTTAGCCCTCCTATCTCACAGGATTATTGTAAGGGTAAAATGGGAAAGGTGATGCTGAACTTGTAATGAAAGAAAGATATAGCATTGCTTTGTGGCATTGTCCCAAGATGAGACATAATTATGTTTTCATATTGGGGAAAAAAAGGCAATGTGGTTGTGCTAAATCTGAACCTGGTGGCATCTTGCATTCTGTCTGTCACGTGGTGCTGGGTCTTGTAAAAGATTATCATTCACAAAAATACATTCCCTGCCCTTCTGTGCTATACGTAATGCAGGATATACATAAATACCACAACAGCATTATTAAGGCTAAGATAATATATTTTGGTGCATGAGATAAGTATTAGATTGATGCTGGGATTCTCTTAGTCTGGATAACATCTGTCTTGCAAATATGCTTCAAATGGCTTTCTGTTTATATTCTTGTGCAATTTGCCAACAAAAGGGAGGCATTTACCACATTGACTTAATCTTTCATTTTCTCAAGAAATTGGGGCTAGGATTTTTCTAGCAGCAGACTTTAAAGTTGCATCTTTTTAGAAAATCAACTGGGGAAACAGTTGGTTTTCTAAAACGATGTGGCATTAAGTTTGTTGAATTCATATTAAAAGCTGCATTTACATTAAACTGTACTGCAAGCATGGGTAGGATACTTTTTGGGGATGAAGATTTGCATTCATTCTGTATCTCCAATGTCAGAAGTATGGTCTGAGTATGCTCAAAAAAGTCAAGATAGTAGCTGCATTGGTGCCATAAAAGTTTTGTCTGATTTTATGTGCATGTGTAGCATACATAAAAGAAGGTAAAGCTTTGATCACACAGTTGGGATTACCATATTTATTTATTGGTTCAATTGGTTCAATTTATATGCCGCCCTTCTTCAGAGAGTCAGGGCGGCTTACAATGCATTAAGCAATAGCCTTCATACTTTTGTATATACCTGCTTAGTAGGGCTTTGCCCCCCCCAAAGCGGTGTTCTTTTTTATACAAAGTCAGTTTATTGCCCCCACAATCGGGTCCTCATTTTACCTACCTCAAAAGGATGGAAGGCTGAGTCAACCTTGAGCCTGGTGAGATTCGAACTTGCAGTAATTGCAGGCAGCTGATGCTAGTTAACAGCACTTTAGTCTGCTGCACCACCAAGGCTCATATTGACTTTTAACATACCCTACAGACAACCCTGAGGAGGATTATGTGCAAAAGAGTGTATGAGGTCAGAAAAAAACAGAAAGGATCCCAAGTATGTTTTAAACATAAATGAAATAAGTCACCAAATTTTAGTCAGGGATTTTACCACCAAATCTGTGGTGACTAAAGTAGGCAAACAAAATCCATTCTTGTTATCACATCTGACATAGAGAAAACTCCAATAATATGAAAAGCTTTTAGTACACTGCTTTCGTAGTCCCAGAATGTTTAAATAAGTCTCTTGTATTTTATAAGAACAGTCAGGATTTTATAATGGATAGATTTGGCTGAAAGAAATTGCTACTTCAAGAATTGTTTGAGCTATTATCGGTAACTTGATAATGAGATACTATGGTTGGTTGCACAGTCAGAGAGATATTTAGACTGGATTTGGCATTTTCATACAACTATTGAGTACTTCCAAGGACTGGGATAGACAGATTTGTTATTTAAGAATGTTAAAAGTATTGTTGCAGGATATAAACTGTTTCAGGTAAAGCTACTATTTGCAATTATTATTATTATTATTATGGTTGATTGCACAGTCAGGCAAATGTTTAGCAATAGCAATAGCACTTAGAGTTATATACCACTTCACAGTCCTTTACAGCCCTTTCTAAGCGGTTTACAGAGTCAGCATATTGCCCGCAACAATCTGGGTCTTCATTTTACTGACCTTGGAAGGATGGAAGGCTGAGTTAACTTTGAGCCTGCTGAGATTCGAATTGCCAAATTGCAGTCAGCCGGCAGTCAGCAGAAGTAGCCTGCAGTACTGAACTCTAACCACTGCACCACCACAGCTATTTAGATTGGATTTGGCATTTCTATCTACCTACCAAACTTTTCTCAAAAATCTGGGATAGGGAGATGTTGTTTCATGGTGTTAAAGATACTTGCATGATGTATACTGTTCCAAAGTAAGGCTGTCTTTTGCAATTCACTTATGGTGATTTTGTCAATGCTGATAGTGTCCAGTTGTTTTGAGATTGTACCCAAGATGCCTAGTACTGTTGGTACTATCTTTGCTGGCATGTTAGATAGCAGATGCTTATCATTTTGAATCTTAAAGACCGAGGAAACTTTATTTTCTTCATTTTCTATTACTTTATCTATTTTGTGGTCCCACCAGTCCTTGCTTGCAGGGCAGGCAAATGGTATTTCTTGCAGATCTGCCAAACGTACCATTGTTGCTGCCTTGTCATGCCTTTGTAGTCACTCAGTGCGATATTCTTGTAGCAGCTTACCTGGTGACCCACTGTTTCTCCAACTTCTTTGCAGAGATGGGGTTTGCTGACTGTTGTTCTCTTTTCAATTCTTTTCAGAATCTCTTCAATCCTGGTTTTATATGCATTTGTTTTTAAAGCTTGGTCTTGTGCAACCAGAATTAGCCTCTTTGCCTCTTTCTTCAATTTTCCTGCTCTTAGCCATTGTCAGGTCTTCTTCTTATCTGTTTTGCCTGCTAGGTTTTTAATGTATCAGCCATTTAATACTTTGTCTTATATGTCTCTTTTCTATTCTTCATTCAGTTTTTCTTGCAGACCAGTTTGGTCTCTCTTGTATTAAGTAATTTAAACTTTTAGATAGACTTTTTCTTAAGAAATCACAAATGCTAAAATAAGGCAAAGTAAATATCTTAAATTTTTGGCTGCAAGTAACAATGCTTAGTATGCCAACAATAGGAAACTTCTATGATGTGAATGCTTCATTTGCTGATATTTGCCCCATAAGTGGTTCAAAAGCAGGCCTGGCCTTTTGATTTTAAACATTCTCTACCATTCAGATCACCTGCATTACTGTGTCACTGATCAACAGAGAACAGCGAAGGAGAACTGAGGAAGAAAATGTGTAGCAGAGGAACATTACCATTAACCCTACCAATTGAACCTAGATGGTACATAATTCAGTATTCTCTCTGGAGGGAAAAAGTAAAACTTGTTGAACAATTGTAAAAATGCTAATTTCATTTTGATTCATGTTCATTTCTGTTCTGCTTCTCTCTCTTCCTTCTTTCATTCAAATGAAAACCAATCCGATCAGTCTTCAATAAAATTCATGCTTGCTTGCTTGCTTGCTTGCTTGCTTGCTTGCTTGCTTGCTTGCTTCTATTTGATGATGCTATACTCCCTACAAGCATATGGATCTTTTCCTTTCAAGAGCCTTGTTTGGCCAGGTGAGCATCTGTTGCTTAGCACTATTATGAATGGGCAGCTATAACTCAGATAAAGTGAGCTAGAGACAACAGCTTAACGACTTCTACACAAGGACGCAATCATTTTTCCTTATCTAGCTCCACCTCCTGTGTTTATCCTTTTGATTTCATACGCAAGCACAGCTTTCCCATTAGGGTCCTGAGATCCAACCTTTTCATCTGGATCCCCAGTGAAGCAGTCTTTTGATTAGACTGTCTTCTCAAAAAAGAGAAACTCTGGCCACATTTGGATTTCATCTTTCTCTTTCAGAACATTTCCCTGGGTTCAGAACTGTGCTAAGCCACTGTTAGACTCCAGCAATTTAAGATCGGTTTGGTACCAAGAATATTAAAATGCTCTGGGAATGGGATCATGTTCCCAAGCTTCACATCAAAACCTTGAAAAGGATGCAAATGTATGAAGAAACTCTTCCAAATGGCTTTCTTTCTTTTGTTGAAATAATGATTTGAAAATAAATAAATACTATTAGACGACTACAGAAATATGAGCAGAATCTAATCCATTAGGAAATATGAATGGTGTTTGCATTTTAATTGGGGGGTGGGGGTGTTCACGGATTTGCATAGAACTTGCCAGAGTAAGTCTTTTTTTAACCCTGTTTTGAAGTGTATTTTTATGGTTTTAACCACCAGATTATCTCACCACTTAGTGAGATGGGTACTATCTAAATTTGATAAATAAATAAATATTATGCCACCTATAACAAGAACCATGTTCTAGAAATAGGATATCTATAAATATTTACTTTTGCAATTTGAGTGGTATAATCATACTATGCTGTATAAAATTAGTGCAATCGTTGATGCGACCCAATAATAAAACAAAATAATGCATAGAATACTTTTCTGTTCTGATTAGGCCTAATATACAAGTATCAAGTCTACTTCTGGTTATTATGCCTTAAGAAAAATGGGAGCATATTTAGAGGAGAATAATGATAAAGTATCAGCAGAGAGGCAAGGAAGCCCATGGGGAAGGAACTTTGTATATGTAATCTAAAACAGAGATTGATCAGATATGACAGCAGTCTTTAAATACATAAAGAAAAAGAGGAACTACTCTACCCTTGTTCAATTTGTTATTTTCTATCCCATTTGCTGGGTTTCGTAAGTTTATATCAAAAAGTCAGACATCATCACCATCATCATCATCATCATCATCATCATCATCACTTTATTGTCATTGTACATGTATACACAGTATACCCATACAATGAAATTCACTTAACACCCAAAGATTAGGTCCAACATACATAACAATCCCCAAACACACTCCCACCCACTACAATTCCGCACCCCTAAACCACCCAAACATCCACACAACAGACCAAGTAATAGTTCCAACAGCTCACTGATGGTGGCCCTTTAGTTCATTGTTGAATACAATTATAGCTCTGGGATAAAAACTATTCAGAAAACGTGTGGTCCGAGTTTTAATTGTTCAGTATCTTCTGCCAGAAGGCAACAGTCCAAAAAGATTGTAAGCAGGATGGGAAGAGTCTCTGAGAATGTTATGCAACTTTCTCAAACAGCAAGATTCGAAGATGTCAACCAGGGCTGGTAGCTGGAATCCGATGATATTCTGGGCAGTTTTAATGATTCTCTGTAGAGCATTTTTGTCTGCAATAGAGCTGCTCCCATACCATGCAAGAATGACATATGTCAGGACACTCTCAATGGTGCTACAATAGTAGGACAGAAGTAGATGCTGAGATAGATTTATCTTCCTGAGCATTCTCAGGAAGTACAGCCTCTTCTATGCCTTCTTCACAAGCATGTTAGCATTCATCGTCCATGAGAGGTCCTTCGAGATATAAATGCCCAGAAATTTAAAACTACCCACCCTCTCCACCTCCTCACCATTTATGCACAATGGTACATCTCTCTTTCTCCTGAAGTCAATTATAAGTTCTTTAGGTTTTTTGGGTGTTAAGTGTAAGATTATTTTGACTAAATGAAATTCTCACACTTTCCTACTATTTGGCCATCATTTCACAACATATATGATAAATCCTTTAAAGGTTTATTAACTAATAAATTTCTTTTGCCGTTTCTAATTAAAAATTAGACAAAAGGTCAGTGACTGTACAAAATAGAAGTCTATAAAGCAACTCAGACAAGCTACTCTACTCTTGAATCTACCCCTAAATTCCCCTCACCACCTCTTAGTATTGGCCTGGATATAGTAATCCACCCTATATCCCAGGATATATTGAACCTCTAGGTTCAAAGAATTTCAATACCAGATGCAGCAGACTGACTAAATACTCTAATTCACATGGTTTGCTGCTGAAAATGGAATAGAATTAGTAACACAAGTAGATAATCTTCTTAATGATTGAGGGTCACATCTCCACAGAAAAAGTATTATCAACTACATATTGGTGTGGAAAGATGTTGATTAAAGTTCAAGAGATGCTTCTTGATCTCTGCCATAAAGAAGAGGAGCACCAAAGCACCTGAAAGCAGAACAAGAAGTAATGAATGGAAACAAGGAGAAAAGCAACGTAGAAATAAGGTGAGATTTCCTGACAGGGAGAACAATTAATCAGTAGAACGACTTACCTTCAGAAATTGTGGGTGTTCCATCACTGGGCATTTTTAAGAGATTGTGCAAGATTTATCTGAAATGGTGTAGGATCTCCTGCTTGAGCAGGGGGTTGGACTAGAAGACCTCCAAGGTCCCTTCCAACTCTCTTGTTCTGTTATTCTGTTGATGATAGAATAGTCCAGTAACAGAATGGATTGCCAGAGGTAGAAGCATTTGCAATAGTCACTAGCATCAAAATGGTGGATGATCAAAGCCCAACCGCTTTTTAACGTGCATCACACACATTGCATGCATGTAAAAAGGGGTGGAGCTTCAATTACCTAGTCACTCAGACTATTTTAATGATAGCATCTGTAAAGCCAGGAAATTGTGAGCTATTCTTTATTGATGATTTTCATATGGGATAGTGGACAGCCATCTTTAGAGAATGATGAAGCACAGTATATACTGCGAGGGGATAAATTGCCTATCAGACCCAACCACACAATTTTATTTTTGTAATAAGAAGTCAACATCAATTGTCATCACATGTTTCATCATAGTTTAATTGATTTTTTAATTCCATATGCACTTAGGTATTGTAATTGAATTTAATATTTCATGAGAAATATAGAAATCAATATCTTGCTTATAGGTGAACAAAAATCTGATAATTAATATATTCTTCTGATTATTACACTTCTTTTTATAATATATGATTTCTATCATCCCTCAGAATTGGCCATTGGGGCTGGATTGCCAACTATTTCTAGAGAGCTTCATCCCAGCTGTAAAAACTCAAGATCACTTTTTCCATCTGTTCAGACTACTATATGGGAACAACAATGGCTTTTAATAAAGAGTGGCATCTAATCCGATATAGTAATTTTGATATTTCAAGACATTGGAACCAATATTTCAGAGATATTTTTCTCCTTGTAGACTCCCCTCCCCCCACTTTTAGCTTGAATTCCTCATCTTATGAAGATGAGATGAAAAATTTTAGTTCTATTCTTATCTTCATGTAAGGTAAGAAGATCTGCCTACAGTATGTACATTTTTGAGGTGAGTTACATTTATTCGTTTTGTGGAATTAAGTATGGAATATTCATAGCTGCTGTACACATTAACAATCATCCTATTAAATTACTTTGTTGTCAGTTTTAGTATGTTATATATTATCATTAGCTATGAAAAGGTATTATTCAAACCAAATAGTATTAGGGAGATATACACAGAGAGAATGAGATTTTAAAATTAATACAGAAAGTAAAAGTAGTAAATTTCTCATTACTTTTGTTCTGTTTAAAAAGAATGCTTACAGATGGATAAAAACAGATCAGCTGCTCCTTTCCTAAGCTAATAAAATCAGAACAGGTTGACAATAGATCTGATTTTGACTTAAGTTTAATCAATGAAATTTTAAAAAATGATCTGCACTACTGGAGCAGCCAGAGATCAGTCTAGTTTGTACTCCTTGAAATTTGAGAAGATACAAATTTGAGAGGATAATGCAAGGGTGACCAAGAGGGATCCTTCCATAAAATTAAAATGACATTTTTCACTTGGCTTGATATGTCTGCCTCCAAGGACAAATGCTGCTCACATAATGATTCTAAATAAAGCTGAAGAGGTAATTATTAAATAGGCTGAGGTTATGTCAATGCAAGTTTCTTTCTCTATGAAAATCACAGCAAAAGTATTTCAATAGGTAAGATCTAGAGAAGGCTCTTATTTATGAGACAAGGAACCTGGTTTGGGCAAAGGTTCATCTAATATGCAAATGCCAGGAAAAATTATTCAAAAGGAAAATAGTAAATGTGCAGGTCTGAAGGGTACAAGTGATTCCATTTTATTGCCTTATTGATATTTATATGATCAGCAAAGTACGTCAATTTAATGGCATTTCCTCAGTAGCATCTAATGAAAAATGTAATTATATTATGTTCAATGCTCATCTCTTTAGCCAAGGAAGTTGTAAAAACAAGGAAACTCCAAAGATAGTAAAAGCAAATCGTATACTTATAAAGAAATATAAAGTAGCTAGAAACAAGGTTTCATTTTAACATTCTTCAAAAATAAATATCTTCTTTGGAATGTCTCCAATTGGCTGACTTCACTTCATCTTCTCTTTTTAAAGAGTAGTTTCAGTTTGAGAAATACACACACACACACACACACACACACACACAAACATACATATATACGTCACATTTTTGTTTGTTTGCTGCCCTATCGGATATCCTTATTTTATTAGCCCGTAATTCACATTAATGAGTCATATGCATAGTAGTTTTTAACCATAATCTGAGATAATATAGATGGCTTTCACATATATTCTATTCTGAAAAATTCACTTAAACATGTTTATAGGCATCAATTTGCATATTAATGGTCTAGTGTTACAGATCAAGTCACTATGTATAAACATCCATTCTGTTGCACTTGAATCTATGACATCTCCTATTTGATAGTTTGTTAGTAGTGATATGAATTTAGAAAACAGGCAGGTGATTCTTCTTGTTTTGAAAATACTTGCACGTCCTTTTCCATAGACAGCTAATGAGAAAATCAAAATGTCTGCAGCTTAGTGTTTGCAGTAACGTTTCTGATATAAACCAATCTCTCTACTAAAAGCCTGATAAAGACTCGAAGGGAAGGGGACACTATTGTTCTATCTGAATTCTCTGAACCGATTTTTTTTTCATAAAGCCTTTTCAAAGGTTTGCTTTCAATCATATCATCCCCAGGTTCTTCCTTCCCTACTGCCTAACACAGCTGGGGCTGGATGGTTTCTTGACCCTACTTAAGTACCACCACCCTCACTTCCCTTTTATTACACCCCCTTTGTACCCTGGCAAGCTTTATATCATCAGTCTCTGTTGCTATACCATTTTCCATCAAAGTGTTTTGGACTATGTAAAGTGAACAAAATCAAACCCAACACGGATCCATATGTAACACCTTCTTCATTTGACCTGTAGACCCCATTGATGAATTTCTTTCTGATTTTGCCATCCCAGCTGGATCTTTACATCTGTGGAGGTAGATCAACCCCACACTATCCCTGCTGACCTTGGGAAATCATCTTTTGTCTGATATGCTTTCAGAAGGATTAGCAAAGGCCAGAAATCATATCAGTAACTGTCCCCTTTCAACCTTCAACTTAACTTTAAAAAAAAAAAAAATCCCGCAGGTTTTTTGGCTCAACCTCCTCTTTGAAGATAGTATTTTTTTATTATTATTATTTCATTAAATCTGAAGCCAGTATTATTTCTACTCCTCCCACTTGGTTTCCAATGTGCTTTTGATTCTTACTGCCTAAAATGTGTTTCTCGTATCTTTTCCGCACAGTGAAAACTTCATTTTTCTGGACATCTCTAACATGGATCCTTGATGTGGCTATACCTTGTATGCCCACAGATTAATGGTCTTGTCTCTGTAGTCATTCTTTTTTTTCTCAGCTGTTATGTTCAATGTATAACATATGTCGCAATTCCCAGGGCATTCAACTTATCTTATAGAATAAGGACTTTATCCTATTTTCTAACTGCAGTCAAGGCTGAAATTTTTCAATGATTATACCCTATTTGAAAGAAACCACCTTTTTTATATATATAGAAAAATACCAATTCTTTATTCAGCCTTCAGACTGCATGAGTATATGGGTAATATTCTTTGTGTCTGTGTGGGTGAATATGTGTGTCTGTGCATGAATATATGATTTATTTTGAAAGAGATTGTGCAATGTCAAATATTGTACTCCCACATCTATAGACAGCATGATAGTCTAAATGGCCACTTTGCATCCAGTCTGATTAATGAGATTAGTATATCCTTAGATATTTTAATTTGTTGATTGTTTAGTTTGGCATACTCATGTTTTCCTTCACTATTTCCCTTTTGTCTTCCTCCCTTGAGAAACGCATGTTTTATCTCTAGCATCTGTCTGCAACTATCCTCCTCGGAGAACACAAAAGCAAACATTCTCAGCATTTTCTAGCAATGCTTAGGTATCCATTCTTTCAATAAATTATCTCAACCATCTTTAGAAGCCTTTTGATTCTATACACTAATTTGTTTTTTTTTCTTTTCTAGTTGGGTATTTCGGAGGAAAAAAGTCTTTATAATCTATACAGCCTCTTCAATTTATCATGCACTTTACCTTTTATACTATTTTAATGTTTCTTCATAACATCATTAATATACTTAATTTGGGAATCGTTCAAGCGTTCTACTGTACTTCTTTTAGGGACAATTTGTATTCGTCCCCTATCAATGCTTGGTTAATTTTCATATCCATCCATGCCATGGAGAAGTCTATAGAAATCTACAAGTGAAAAGGACTATGACCCCACATTGCTTTCTGAATCTTCTCCCCACCTATGAGTTCTTCTTTATATTTTTAATTTATTTACTGAAGTTATATAAAATGGAGAAAAAATTGCTGACTGGCATGTTCAGACAGGTGATATGGCTGGAAAATGCTTCTGATTGTGGCCAGACAAAATTGTCAGTATTGACCTGACTTACAGAATACTTCTGGATCAGCGTAAGCACAAGTGCACATAGTATTGAGATACAGAAGAAATTCATCTTAACTGCCCATTACAGTGGAGCAGGATCTAAAGTAGTGGTTTTAAAATGGAGAGAAATAAAAAGGATCAATATACCATCCACAGGAGGGGCAGGGGGAAAGCAATTGGAAGTGTAAGTTTTACAATTCTGTTAGCAAGAGGAATATATTGTTTTGCCTCTGGTCATTTCTTGTTGTTCAGAGCTAAGCTCTTAGGCCCAAAAGCAAAAAAATAATCCTTACAACATTACTTCTATCTGTTCCTTCTTGAGAAAAGAGATTGAGATTATAGAATTTTATGAACTCTAATAATGTTTTAGATGTATTTCTGATGGGGTTTGTTATTATTACTTGTTTATCTGATATAATGTTTCACCTCATAAAAGCAGTTTCAGAACAGCATTTATTTATCATAGTCTGATGTTTATTGGGTGATGGCAATTGTACTGCATTCTTAAACAAACTTGAGGCCTTTTCTAGCACTCTGTTGTAATTCCCACCTATACTATACTTCCCCCAAGGGTGGATGGCCCCTACCCTGTTGCCCTTCTCAAATATCCTCAACATATGGATTGCAAACAAGGTTGGGGAACCCATGATAGAGTGGAGCCTTTAGATGGCTGCCTGACAGGTAACTGGATGCACTCTTTGCCCCCATTGTGTCTTTTTCTTCCCCTTGTTCTTCACCTTTTTATTTTAATTTTAGGTGCATTTTTAAATGGTTCTGATTATTTTACTTCATTATGCACCTGCTCAGAGTCACTATGTGAGATGGGCAGCTATGCAAGTGCTTTAAATAAATAAATAAAAATAAAAATAAAAATGTGTATCTATAAAGGATAAAAAGTCTTGTCATCTGTGACTGCCTTATATTTGCCTGAAGTGGAAACCAGTCACCAGAGCAAACATCCTTCTAAGCCAAAATTCCTGCCTGCAACAAATTCAGCCAAATATGGTTATGTTTACACTTGCAGAGAAAACAATGTAACCTGTGAGTGGATATATAGATTCTTTACTTTTGAACAATATTCAAGCACATTTTCTAAAAAAAATAGGATTTTAAATTATGGTTTAAAAGTTGTTTTTAATGCACACACATTCAATTGCCACTTCTGCAACCTGGTTCCGAACTAGTCAATGCCCAGTAATGGGCCATGGCTCAAGGATTAGGGATCCCTGTTCTAAATCACCAAATGACCTTGAAGGTTGGTGACATAGTGCGCTTTATAAATAATACCTACATGAATAAGATTTGAATCAGTAAAATAAATTGCTATAAATTAGTTATTTGTTTTATTTTCATTTATATCAGATTTTTAAAAATGTGGTGATTAGCAGCTAAATAAGAACTAATCGTTAATATGGTTCGTCCCAAGTCATGGAACAGATATGGGGGAAAATAGAGAAAATACCAGGAGATTGGAAACAACCTATCTGTAAATTAAAATATTTTAAAGGACCATCTGTATTGGAAATTCAAGGTTCTTTCACTATTAAAAATCATTTCTTTTACAGTTTCCTAGCATGCAGGATATTTTATAAAATAAAACCTGCATGAAAGAATAATGACAAATCCACCAGGTTTTCAGATATTCCAGGAGCACTGAAGCTCTTCAGATTATGCTATTGGATTACTGGTATGGAAAATAATAAATACTTTCAGTACTTAAAGCTGTAATACTTTATGTTGAATTTGGATTTTGGTTATATTTGAACAAAAGGTAGATAGCAATTCAGAATCTTCCTTTACTAGAAGGAACTATTTGATTTATGCCAAGTATATAGCTTCCTGGTATATATATAATTTCCTCTCCCTTTGCCTTACAAGAATAGTATATCAGCATTTTATCATTTCATGTAGTCATGCTAAAAAATATGACATAAAATTACTAGGGCAGAACTTTTAATATGGAAAATGGAAAGGTGTTTCCATTAATCTTTAAAAATATCACTCTATAATATACAATTAAATTAATCAATTAGCCTGTAGACAAACTATGATAGAAAGTAGATCAAAAATCATCAGAAGAACCTTCTCAAAAATTGAATCTCACTGAATGGTGCACTTACAGTCTCTCCTAAACCATATAATCATGTGAAGATCACAGTTGAAGACCTTTACATGGGGGAAGGTATCACTTCTCTGTTCAATTCTCTGTTGCAGTATTTTTCAGTTTTATCAACTTTAAGATGTGTGGACATTTATGCCCAGAATTTCCAGAAGAGATGGCAAAGCTGACCGCATTAATCTGGGACAAGAATATAAATTTTTATAAAGTTTTGTGGTTATTTGGAAACTGCTTCTGGACTTTTTGAATGAAAGGGGGTGGGGAAGAAACTCGACTTTGGGATTTGAGAATTAAGTGGATTATTACTATAGAAATGGCTAGTGGTTACTATTTGGCATAACTAAAAAGTGTATACTTTATTTTGTATCTTATTGCCCCACAAAAAATTGGAAGTCATTGCTTCTTGTTTCTTTTTTATTTCTCTCCCCCCCCCCTTCTCTCATTTTAAATCTTCTATTCCCTTTCATTTTCTGTTTTTTTCCATTTCTGTTTTTATTTTATAGTAAGAAAGAAAACACACACAGACAAACAGAGAGAAAACTCCCAGAATTACATACACACACACATACATATATATATATGTATATATATACATATATATATATATGGCTGGGGAATTCTGGGAGTCAAAGTCCAGACATTTTAAAGTTACTAAGATTGAGAAACTCTGCTATACGGAATGTGGAAATCTCAGCAGTAGCTTCTAAATCAGTATCTCCTGGCTAGTCAGAAATGGCAGTAGAAACAGTGATGAAATACAAGAGGAAAATTACCACATTTACCTTTGTAAATATTATGCAGGGAAACAGAAGTTGGGCACAGCTGAACTATCCAAGTCTACTAGTGCTGCCTTGTTCTATTGACTTGATTTGTCTGATGTTGGTGAATTCCACCCTCAGAAATCAGGTGCAAAATAATAGCTTAAGAGTCCAGGAATTTATTTTCCATATTAATATTTTCATAAAAATTCATTCCAACTTGCTTTTCTCTTTCCTTGATTAAATAGCTAACAGAGAAAAACACTTTCTGTTATCTCTCCTGTTATATCTTCCATCATTTCTGAACCACTAGATATCACTGGGAAATACAGAAGTAGATCAGAATCTACATTTTACTTGCCCTGCAAAATAAGTGACTTGAGAGTCTGGTAAATATGTATACCTCCCATGTCCATTTGATCACAGAACTTCAAAATTATATCCAAGAGTTTTCGTTTCTGATTAAAAGAAATCAGTAGCAGAAATAACATCTACTGTGTCAATTTTCTTGCAAAGTTCTGATTGCCCAACAATGACATCTTACCTTGTTGGGTGATAATTTACCTAGCTACCTGAATTAACCTTCTACAATATATTGGTCTAAAGTTGTACTACTCTACGTCCATAATTCCTCATAAGATGTCCAATGGACATGTTGACTGTGGATATGAGCCATCATTTAAGAGGACTGCAGGACAGTATGTGCTATGAGTAATCACAAATTTTCCTGTGCCACGGCTAATCCTCTAGCCCTATTCCCCCCGCCCCTTACATTATTCCCCTCTCTGTTCTCTCTTGCCTGTCGTTGCCATTTTTTTTTAACATGCAAGTTGCCATGAAAAATTTGTTAATGAAATATTTGCTTAGAAGTCTGCTCTGGGCTAGGCTGATAACCTATCTGTGTTTGAGTTTAGCTTCCCATATTCTAAATACTCATCTTCTCTCTGTTTAGCTTATTGATTGGTTTGGCAGGAAAAGCAGCCTTGTCATCAGTGACCAAGGTCGAACCAAATAAAAAGGGACAGAAGAGGAGAAACGGGCAGAGAGAGGAGGGGGGAGAAAGGAAAAGTTGAACTTAGGAGTTCAGTGAAGCAAGAGTGAAATACTGGAGCTGCCAGAACCTTTCTTAAAGTGACAGGCTTGCCATTCCTCCAGTGGGCCCTTCATAGCCACTTAGGATTGGATTTCCACTCTTTTTTAAGAAGTTGTGACATGCAGTGAATTTCTCCTGCATTTGTTTCTATCAGTCCTTGTTAGTTTGGAGAATAAGAAGCTGGTTTACTAAATTTTTCAAGGAGGAAAAAAAGAAAGTTGGCGCAGCTATCAGAAGTGGAGGGTGGTGGTTAAACATTTATTTAGTGATAAGCCAGCCAAGAGATCTTTGTGTGAAAATCAGGGCCATCTGCAGGACGAGTCAAAAAGATCAAGATGGCAAGCAGAAATGTGCAATTAAAGCCCTGTCCCCTTGCATATATGCATGCAATGTGTGTGACTCAGATAAAGAAGCCTGCCATCTTGACTTTTATGACTTCTCATCCATAGATATCAAGCTTTCATTTTAATTGCAGCAGGGATTTCCCCTTTGGCTGATGTATTGAGGCAGGAAGGGAGCAAAGAACTTATAAACCCTTGGGTGTTTGCTTTTTCAGTCTCTTTCTCCAAACAACAATGTACAGCTTCCAACCATCACCCTTACTATGAGTGCATGCATCTTTGCCCTCAGTTAACTTAGGTTGTCATATTAAGTTGAAAAACTCAGTGGGATGATTAGTTTGGCAAAATGGGATGGAAAGTACTAAGTATATGTAGATCTTTATGTCAGGATGCAGCCTTGAGACATATCTATGGAGGAATAATGATAGGGTTATCCTTGCATTTCCATTTTTGTAAGGAGAGTCAGTCTTCTTTGTGCAATATCACCCTCATTAGAAACCAGTGTTATTCTATGAAATGCTAGGGCTACGTTTAGCCCCCAGAATAAGCCCATCTTTTTCTTGCAATTTCTTGAATAAAATTGAGGCCTTATTTTCTTACTATGCCTTCCCATTTAATATTGTGCCTGGCATCTGCTATTGAGAGGATGGAAGAAAAGAAAAGAAACCTTAATCACATTAGAATATGATGAATTTGCCAAGTGATCTTCCAAGACTATTAGTAACTTTTAATTGATCTCAGGGACAACTAAGTTTAATAACTATTTCCTGCAACTCACTCTATTTATCACCATCTATCCATCTATTTATCAATCTATCTGTCTATCTGTCCATCCGTCCATCCGTCCATCCGTCCATCCATCCATCCATCCATCTATTTACCCATCCATCATCTATCTATCTATCTATCTATCTATCTATCTATCTATCTATCTATCTATCATCTATCTAATCAAAATTAAGCCCACTTTGAGGTACATTTAAGATCCAACAGCGAAATAGCTCTAAGGTTGCACGCAAAATATTTTACAAGGTGACTCTTTCATTGACTTTTGCTGAGTTCTTCCTACTGTCAAATTACTAATACAAATATCAGTTTTGTGCTGAAGGACAAGCTTTTTCTTTAATTAGGGCTCAACAAACATAGACCATACACAAAGAGAAATCACTAAAGTCTCCCTCCCCTGTAACTTTCTACTTTAAGCCCTGAAATTTCCAGTGTTTGTCTATTTTAGCAGCAGTGTATTCCATCATCCTATCCTTGCCCAGCTTTGTGTCAACCTGGTTTCAACCACAAACAGCTTACTTCTGTAACCTGAATATACTTTTATAAACCTGCAGACTTCTTGGAAATCAAATGAATTTAAGTAATCAAGAGGGGCGGCATATAAATTGAACCAATAAATAAATAAACAAACAAACAAACAAACAAACACATACATACATACATACATACATACATACATACATACATAAAAAGAGGGACCTAGTGGCTTATACTGTCAGAACTTTCCTCTGAGGCAATACTTGGCAAATTATTTACAAATCCCCAAATGACTTTTTTGGAGTTTTCTGTGATGTATAACTGTATACAGACTCTAAACTGCTCATTGTTTCTTGATTGGAGCAGCATAAAAATCTGAATAAATTAAATTTTAAAAAATACATAAAGAAAGAGTGGTTTTGAATGTTTGTATTCAGCAGTTTACCTGAGGTACAACAAGCATTTCATAAGGTCAAGGGCATCAATTGCCCCAAAGTGGGAAAAGATATCAAAGTGGCACAATGTATGTGCTTGAAGAAAGTGCTAAAAGAGAAAGTTGAGTCCCACCAACTAGAAATGCCTTTGGAATAACTGTATTGGTGGTTATGTGAAAAGAAAGTCTTCTAAAATATAACTTAGTTGGCAAGATAATATCAAACGATGTTATTTAATGCCATACTCGCTGCTAGTATCTTTAGAAATGACCATCTCTTTTACAGTAATTGGATTATAAAGGCAATTAATCATGGAGTCAACATAGTGTCATCTAGTGGTGGGATTGAAATAATTTAACAACCAGTTCTCTGCCCAAATGACTGGCTGGGTGGGCATGGCCATGGTGGGCAAGGCCAGAGGGTGTGACAGGCAGCACTTGGCCTTCTGCATCCCCCTGGGGGCAAAAATGGGCTACAGGGAGGCTGCACTGCCCCTCCCGGGCCCCATTTTGGGTCATTTTGCAGCCTCCTGGGAGCAAAAATGGGGCACTGGGGGGTGTGCCGCACACATACCCCAAGCCCCATTTTGGGCCTGGTAGGCCTCCCTGCACTTACCTGGGAGCCAAAACAGGGCACGTGAGGACTCCTGGAAGGGGCGGGGAGGGGAGGGGCCAGCCAGCAATTTAACAACTGGTTAGCCCGAACCATCCCGAACCGGCTGAATCCCACCACTGGTATCATCCCATGTGTAATAGCAGCACCTTAAGAGAACCTCCATATTTGAAGAAACATAAGTAATCTCTAGGGAACTATCCCTACTCCCCAAAATGGGTGAATTCAAATGGACTCACAAAAATTAATGATATTTGGGTATTGCCAATGTATGAAGAGTTGACCAATGGGCAGAAAATGAGAAATCAAAGATGGACCGACTCTTAATAGACTGTAAACCTCAAGAGAATCATGTTATACTCTTATCTTTTATTATAGACTCACCTGCTTTGCTAGCATACACTAAATTTTCTGAAAGTGTTTTTGGAATGCAAGGTCTTATTCTAGGATACATGTGTGACAATATGAAACCTAAATGGACCAATGACTGCACAGTTTATTTTGCACTAAGCCTGAGATTAAGCTACTTACCTATTTTTGCGAACCGTAGAAACTGTGACCCATTTTTAAGCTATCTTCTAGTATTGCTCAATATCACTTTATAGTATACAGGCTCTGCTTAATCCTGATGTAGCACTTCTCATTTACATCAGTGGGGAATAGGGGGAGGGAGAGTTGAAAGGGAGACCCAAAGGACAGAGACTGCTCTGTTACTACCACATGATGGAATGGATGGAAGAAATACCAGTGTAAAATGAGAAAAGGGATATATACCATGAAGTAAACCATGCTTTAACCAGTTAAAGCCCTTAAAATAAACAGCCTACATTACAAAGTTGTGTTGTTGCACATTGCATGTCTTTCCAATTTTTTATGACATTTTTATTGCAATTTTTTAAAAGTCTGCCTAAAATTTTCTTAGACATTTACATTTGTATTTATCCAAATGGATGTATTTTTATTCATATGTTTCCTGGTACATCATTTTTTCAAAGCAATTTTCCCCAACATAATGGGGAGTTGTAAGGATTTGTACAGGATTTTCTTGCATTCTCCAATGTTATGCATGTTTTTATACACATAATTAGCTGCAATTTTTTTAAAAAAAAACTGTAGACATTGAAAAGTGTTGATTATGACTTTAAGTATATACATGACAGTGGCCATGCTTTGAAAAATGCAAATTATGTAAGTTTACGTAAAAACAAATTTATTCAACATCCCTATCAATGAGATAATTAGGCCATATTTGCACAGTTCATAAGATATTGTATATCATCTTCTTAGGAATGGCTATTGGCTATGGAATATCACACAGTATCACACAGGGTTAGCCTTGCTCGCCAATATAATGTTGTCAGCAGCAGCTCTTTGGTTTTGAATTATGAGTGTCTGGGAGGGAGGGTCAATAGGGATCAAATGACAACAGTTGTGATGACACTATCACACAAATACCCTGTCTTATGTATTTGCAAGAGATGACATGACACAAGTATATGGTTGCATCACTTGCACAATGAAGTAATAATACATTCTGAAGAAGTGTCCTGCCTCAATAGGACAGGCCCATCTCATGCGTTCCAACAGAAGAGGCCAACTGGGACTCTAGCAGGAATTTCGACTGGCAGGGTCTAGGAGAAAAGTCTTTTCTGCCATGGCGCTGCCTTTTGGAACATCTGGCTACCAGAGATGAGGTCTGCCCCAGCCCTCTGGCCTTCTCTGCTGGTTGGCATCAGATGCCAGTGAAAATGCTTTAGGCTGGATCTGGCTGGTTCAGTGACAGAAGAAAGTACCACCCCTACTCAGGATCAGCCCTTGGGTTTTAGTCTATTTACCGGCAATGCTTGCAATTTTAATTGTTCCTACATTTATAATTGTTTTTATATGTGTATTTTTAATACATTGTAAGCCACCCAAAGTCACTCTGGGTGGCATATAAAATTTAAGAAATAAATAAATTTAGTATCATTTCAGTTTGTTAGAGAAATTCCTGCTCTGGTGATCATGATTGTTTTAATCTGAAATAGAAGACATTATAAAGAAAAAAATTGCAGCAAATTCCCTCCTACAGCTTCCATCCAGTAACATTTTGGGGACTAATAAGCCTCACAGTGAGGCTTTCACTTGTCTCCCCATATAAGGCTCTGTGTTCAAGACTGTGAACATTACAAGTGAATATAAATGTGCAAACAAATATACATATCAACAGCATTTGCAGACATGACAATAGACTGTTCATATGTTGAATGTAATTATTAAATTCCCCAAAAAATTACAAATATTCTTGCTTTATATGTTGTCTTGAAATGGTATCAGCTCCACTCTTCTTTCTTCATCACAGCTGAAATTCTCTGTAGCTTTATTTTTGCATTGTGTAATTGAGTAAAAGAAATGCCTTTAATTCTTACCTCCACAATCCAAACTTTATTATAAGTAACTTAGTTTCCAAGTGAGCTATCTATTATTACAACATATTGCATAGTGCATTACCCTAGCCTGTATGTATGTATGTATGCATGCATGCATGCATGTATGTATGTAGGGATGAAATTCAGCCGGTTCTATCCGGATCGCGTGATACGGTAGGGCCAACTGTATGAAGCCACGCCCACCCACGCGGACATCATGACGTCCCTTTTTTGTGATGATTTGCAGCCTCTGCGCATGTGCAGAAGGCTTTGCACATGTGTGGCATGTGCACATATGTGAACCGGTAGGGAAGGTAAGTGAATTTCACCCCATGTATGTATGTATGTATATACTTATACGTAAATTGGTATATGTAAATGTACAGTATATATGCCTATTCTGTCTCCTAGCAGAAAACAGACACAGGACAGGCTGCTCTCAAGCACATTTGGCCTAAATCCCTGGGTCTCCCACTAAATTGTTGCTTCTAATTATAATGACATAAGTACACAAAAGTCTTGCTGACACTTCTCCCTTGAAACACAAAATGCTATTAATCTATCAGCTCCATCTATTTAAAAAAAGTCAATTGGCTTACAATCAAACATAAGAGGTGATCTTCCTTAGATAAGCTCATCAAAGAAAATAAGTCAAGTAAGGTTGTGGGATTTTTGTCTTTTTCAAAAACACCGTCTTTCATTTCCCCTCCCAAATAAAAGTGAGGCATCCTGAACTTATTGTTCAGGGAATATAGGAAGGATGCTACATATATATCCCACGCCCAGGAAATACAGGCTTGCTGAGACTGCTCTTTTCATGCACTGCCGCCACTTCATTCACTTTCCACTGCCATTGTACTGAAGTTGTGTCTTGCCATTTTCTCCAAGGATGACCAAAGACATCCTAATGGGTTTGCTTTCTGGCCCAACAAGAAATGATATAAGAAGAATAGCTGTAGAACTGCTTATCTATGGTAGAACTGCTTCCAAAATCAAAGGGACTTTCTTCAAGTAAGGAAGGGGGACCTTTGCACAGGTTCACCTGGTGCACCAACTGTGACCCTGCTTGGATCGGGAGGCTCTCCTCACAGTCATTCATGCCCTTGTCACCTCACGGTTAGATTATTGCAATGCGCTCTACATGGGGCTACCCTTGAAAAGTGGTCCAGAATGCAGCCGCGCGAGCTATCATGGGTGCACCTAGATACACCCACATTACACCAATTCTCCTCAAGCTGCACTGGCTTCCTATTGGTCTCTGGGCACAATTCAAGGTGTTGGTTATTACCTTTAAAGCCCTACATGGCTCAGGGCCAGGTTATCTTCAAGACCGCCTTCTAGCACATAGCTCCCAGCGACCGGTAAGATCCCACAGAGTTGGTCTCCTCTGGGTCCCATCAGCTAAACAATGCTGGTTGGCAGGCCCATAGAGGAGGGCTTTCACTGTGGCTGCCCCAGCTCTCTGGAACCAGTTACCTCCTGAGGCCCGGACCATCCCCCACCCTATTGGCCTTCCGAAAAGCAGTGAAGACCTGGCTTTTCCAGCAGGCCTGGGGCTGTTGATCTTGCTGTTGTGATGATCTTGTGAGATCCGGCCATGAATGGTGTGAATGGGTTTTAATGTTTTAATTTTTAAATGTTTTTGTAATGTTTTTTTTAAATGCATTGTAAGCCACCCTGAGTCTTCAGAGAAAGGCGGCTTATAAATTGAACTAATAATAATACTAATAAAGTATCAGATGTATTTATGACCTGTGCTGAGATTCCATGTCATAGTGGCCATTTCTTCCTGCTTGATCTCCAGAATCAAGCAGATTTATTTTTGGCTCTATTTTGATTTCTGGTTATAGGAAAGAGCAGGAGATATACAAATGTTTAATGCTGAAGTAAAGGATTTACCATCCAGGCATCCAGGTAGAGGACTTAAATGCGTCACCTATAAACATTTGAATCTCTTGCCATCCAAGTGTATTTATGTTCCAAATTAAGGTTGCCAGTTAATTCACTTTCCAGTAGGCGCCTCATCCCAGAGGCTTTTCATCTCTGCATGCTATATGGCAAGAGAGGACTTCCTTTAGGAGGAATTATTTTCACTTTAAACAAATTAAAAATTAGCAACATTTGCTCATAATTTTATAAAGCTGACAGAAGAACGTTCTGTAAGGAATGTTGAACTGTGTCAACTGACAAGCCACAACATTTTCAAAAAGAAGTTAGTGGCAATCTTTGCTCCACATAAATGCTCCAAAAGATTACTTATCACACGCACATACTGTACATACACAGCCTGACACTCACACGCTTATACCAGCTGCCAGCAAGACAGCAAACCACTCTGCTTGCTGGGTTAATAATAATGGCAAGCAATGAAATGTGGTTTCCCCACCTTGCCTTTCTGTTTAGCTGGTGCACTGATAAGACATTGTTTTCCCTCCATTATTACCTCATTCACTGACACCGTTTGGCAGTACTGGGAGGTCAAAAGGTGGTCTAATGTTAGCTTCTTTTCCCTCATTCGTTCTTCCCTTTCCCTTCCTCAGAAAATTTATGTCTGTCCCTTGCCTTTCCTATTGTGACTATAATAAGGTTCAGAATGCAGGACAGATATATTTTAGCCACCTTTTCTTTGTCAATATATTACCTTTGTTGTGTCTTAAGAAGCTTTCCCATCTCCTTCGGTCACCTCCTGCTCCTTCTGTGCTTGCAAACACTGCCCCATTATCTGTTTGAGCCTCCTGTGAAATCTTCTGCCCCCCCTTTGCATTGGCTTTCCTTATCATTCTCTTGCACTGAACTTCAATTATGCAATCTCTCCACTTTCCCCTCTCCTGCAGATTTTATACCCCATGTCTCTCTGAATGACTCTTTGCTGATCTTTCTTTGTCCATACCAGCCACTCATACTTCACAGGCAGAAAACCAGAGGTTGTAATACAGAGGCAGAAGCCCCTTAGCTACCTATAAATATCCAACTTTCTCTAGGCCCAAAAATGTTTTATAGATGGGAAATCCACTGGATAGCTTGCTAAATTATAAAGAGGAGTGAAATCATCCTAAATTTGGGCCTTCGATTTTTAAGAGTAGGGGTTGACTTTGAATGTCTAGAAGACTTGGACTCTCTGATGTATCCCACACTAACCGCAAATGTACAACTTTTATTTTCCAGGCTTCTTAGACCAGGAATCTCCATGTTCTGAGTAACTCCTTTATCCTTACTGCTCACTCCCAACATCAGCAGATATCCTCCCTGCAAATGCCTGGATGCACAGCTGTCCTTAGAAGAACATGTGATGGCTGTGGGCAGGGGGGCTTTCTATCAGGTTCGCCTGATTCACCAGTTGCATCCCTTTCTGGATCGGGACTCCTTGCGCATGATCACTCATGCCCTCGTCACTTCCCGCCTGGACTACTGTAATGCTCTCTACATGGGGCTCCCCTTGAAGAGCACCCAGAGGCTCCAACTGGTCCAGAATGCAGCCGTGCGGATGATTATGGGAGTGTCATGGCGCTCCCATGTAACAGCTCTCCTGCGCAAGCTGCATTGGCTCCCGGTGGTCCTCCAGGTGCGATTCAAGGTGTGGGTGACCACTTTTAGAGCACTCCATGGCTTAGGACCTGGATACCTATGAGACAGCCTTCTGCCACCGAGAGCCTCCCACCGGCCAGTATGCTCCCACAGAGAGGGGCTCCTCGGGGTGCCATCGGTCAAACAATGTCGACTGGCAGCCCCCAGGGGGAGAGCTTTCTCTGTGGGAGCACCTGCCCTCTGGAACAAGCTCCCCCTGGAGATACGGAGGATTCCGGATTTACGCACTTTCCGCCGGGCCCTCAAGACTTTTCTATTCCAACAAGCCGGGCTGGTCTAACTTCTCCACCTGCTTAATTTTAATTTTAAAATAGGGTATTTTAATTGTTGGGCCAAAATTTTTTAATATGTTTTTTAAACTGTTCTTAAATTTTGTATTCTATGTGTTTTATCTCTGGCTGTTCCGGAGTCTCTGAGTCCTTTGGGAGAAGGGCAGTATATAAATATAAATAAATATAAATAAATAAATAAATAAATAAATAGTATTGATACTGGCTAATGAACACAATGAGGCAACATAGGATACTGTTTTAATTTTTCCACAATAGTTCCATGTAGTCTTTCTGTGTGATATTGTAAAACACTTGCCTCACCTGCCTACAGCTTGCTGTCAACCCTGTCATTTTTATTTGGTGATGAGTGGTACAAAATTGCCATCTTCCAATAACCCATTGTATGCCTACATGGAGCCATTGTCTTCATTCTAAGCATTAATTTCCCATAATCCCCATTCTAAAGGATGTATTTGTTCTGGGGCACATATTCTTAGATATCAAACCTAATTGGCACTTGGGGACTGTTTGATCCTGCCAGGTCCCAATCCTGAAACTGGCCTTCAGACTGGTATATATAATTGAGAAGAATGTAATGGACACTTGGGCTTCCAGTGATTCTTCTATTGAAGTGAGCATTAAAAAAAATGAGGCACCTGCTCTCTCACTTGAATTCTAAAGAGTCATAGTCCTTTTATGGAAGTGAAGTGTGGCCAAAAATGTATATACCTAACCAAATATTCCCTTTGCAATGAAGATCATGACAAATTGGCTTATATTAAATCAGACTAATATAGTCTTTCTTGACTTGAAGGATCAGCCAATGTTTCAGGCAAATTTCTTCCTCATCATCATTTGTTGTAAAAACAAAAATTAGATATTCCAGGGCTTGACCCTTTAGTCTACACATTAAACTATGGTTTCTTTTTGAATAGTGTAAAACTGAGAAAGTGCTTAGTTTCCTGTGTGGGATAATTTAGAATTCTGTGGCCTCTATTCTTGTTGTGCAGAGTAATCTGGTATTCATACAAATAAACACTTGCAACAGGAGATCATTAGTTGGTTTCAAAGTTAATCTAATTTCTAGACTACCCTGCTCCAGATGTGTGGGTTTCAATTCCCAGTAATAGCCATATCAGCTAAGAATTTCTGGGAATTAGTCCACACATCTGGAGGGAACCTAGTTTGGAGAAGGCTGCTCTAATCTATCCTTCTGCTGTTCAGAAAATCGCCTGCTGCATCGCAGAAAATCGTGAGCAGCAAATCTGTGCCAATGTCTCCTTGCAGTGTAGGGTTTGTAGTATTTCACAAGAAGATTGATGAAGAAGAATTGGATAGTAGATTGTGCTTACTTATTTCTCTTCGTTTCATGGTACATAAAACTTTATATTTCCCCTGTAATGGTTGAGAATGTAATACAGAATTAAGCAAGCATTTATTTTAGTTACTAAATGTTATACTTCAATTATATTTTGTTTTGCCTTGTCCTTGGTGAGACATCTGTCTAGAGAAGGTTGATGTTTCTCATCTTCAATCCAAAAACCTTGAGAAACAAATATTCCTTAACTCTGAGATGGTTTCATTGCCACCTGGTATAAACAAATATTTAACCTTGATGATCTCATTCTTGGCAAAAATCAGCAAAGTGTTCCAAGATAGGCTTGTCTTCCTTATCCTTGGCAAACTTCAGTGAGATGAGACCATTGAAAACAGGCATATTTAATTTACAGTTCAGAGCCTGTATAAACTAGTTGGACACCCCTATGAAATATAACTTCAATCCAGACCTAACTGGCAGAAGATGCTACATATTTGCCAGCTTTGAAGAAGCCTGCCCACCATCATCTTTTGGGGGTTCCCTGAGTGGCAGAAAATTTTAAAGTCTTTTCTTGCATTCTTAAATATTCCTTGATTGCTGCCTCATGTTCCATTACCATATTATTATCTTCTACTGCTTTGGAATAAAGACTAACTCATTCTTGTGTATTCATTGCTCTCAGATCCAAAAGTACCTTGATCCCACCCTGCTGGACTGAGGACAAAGCAATACATTCCTCTCAGAGATTTACATGTTATAAATTAAAACAGATGGGAGGAATCCCATTTGTGTACGTTGTGCTTTTAATTATTTCTTTTTAAAATTCCCCTAAATGTAGTGCAAGTTTTACTCTAACTTTTCGAACCTCATAGAATCTACAGGGGCATAACTTCCTGTGTAAATTTCTATAATCTATGTTTTTAGAAGTTCTTGATGCCTGTGCACACCATTCCTTAAACTGTAACTCTTACTTCTCTTTCAGCCCCATCCAAATGGGCAAATCACTGAAAGCCATAAACCAGCCATTTCAAAGCACCTAATTTTGCACTATTATTCCCCAAAGACAAATTTCTCTTGGGCACATCTGGTGATCACATTATTATGTCCTGAAGCATGAAAGCTCATCCCAATTAGAATCTCCTATCATGTTGTGGTTCTGCACAACCATAGCCAAAATGGAGAATCATTTCCACACATCACCAAAGAACTAAACAAGATGTCAGACAGGCCAGAGATACATTGGGAATGCATATCCCTCTACATTTTACCTAAGAAAAATGCCTATTTTTGCCATTAGAATCAGGCTTCCAGCACATATTGACACCTAAATATAACTGTTTCCTAGTTATCCTATGCTGGCTTAATTCACCCTTCAATGATGTTTCCAGCATTTGCTCCTAAAAAGCCCTCACAATAAAATGATGACTATTTTCTTTTGTAGGACAAACTCATGCTGCATGAGGCCCTTTAGAAAGAAAGACCAATGACTTCATTTATACATAAAAGGGAGAAAACAGCAAGAATGAAAGAACCTTGTTAGCAAAAAAACCCAAAAAAACCCATCAAGGAAGGAAGATTAAATATGCTCAGAAGTCACAAAAATACTACCTGATGGTTAAATAATAGACAATTAGTTGTTAGGGATAAAATAAAGACTCCTGGAAGGGAATGACATTAGCTATCTATAAATTCTACATGGAAGCAATTTGTTACAGTTCTTTCTTGTAAAAATGTTTTATACAATAATTCCAAGCTCCTTCATTCAATTTGTATTAGTTACCATTCATTTGCAGGGTGCCATTCAAATTATTGCCTTAAAGCTAACACTCAGACTGCTTCATACATGATTCTGTTTGCTCCTTGAGATTGCCTGAGGAGATTCTCTTATATGTCCTGTTATTACAGGAGGTATATTTCGGAGCAAAGAGCTTCTCTGTAGTACCACTTCAGCTGAAGAATTCCATACTTCTAGGACATTTTCAACTCACTTGCTTCCTTTTTTTTTTTAGCTCTCTTGAAGTATAAAAATGGATTTGCCCAATACATCTACTTCTTAATAAATGTCTCTTTGGAAATCACTTTGAAATGGTATTTCTAGAGCTGTCTTTTTAGGGACAGCAGCAGATCAACCAAGTTCAAAAGACCCCTTGCTTCTCTTTCTAAGGGGAGGCTGTCAGGTGCAGGGAAGGCAGTGCTCCAAGGACAGGACTTGGTGAAATATTTCCACCAGGAAGGAACCTGACCTCTCAAATCCAAAGCTTTAGCATCTAGAATAATTTGGGGATAAACAATTCCCTGATCTGCAGCAGAACAGGGATGCTACAATTGCTTTAATAATACCAGAGTCCCATGTAGAAATCTCCTAAGTGTATTGAAAATGTTATATTAAAATCTATGCATATTAGGGAAAATGGTGTGTAAAATCTCTGCACATTGGGGGGACACAGATAGTTTCATTTTTTTTTTCTTTTAAAAAATAATTACCATCCTGTTGATGGCATTCTGAGAGGACTGCCTGTTGCAGCTGTATTGATAGTATAGACTCAGTATAATGTAATGGCTAGCTTAGGCTCAGAGTGACCCAGATTCAGATCCTCACTCACTTATGAAGATCCCTATGATCCTGGCCTGTCAGAAACCCCAGGGAAATGACAGAGGCACAGAGTCTACTCTGCCCCAAAGGCTTAGAATCTGAAATGAGACAGACTCTAAGGACATAAAAGAGGCCTAGGAGAATTAGAAGATAAAAGTACCGATCATAAAAGCTAAAGGATAAATTTCTAATAGACATATCTGAGATATCTTGAAGGCCAGTTGAAAATGAAGAGGATGTGAAATGTCACTCTTCTCTTTATTGCCAAGTCCCCTTTCTACCTTGAACCCAAGAGCTCAAGATTAGACCAGTTCTTTTGCCTCAGCTCTTTTTAAATGCTAAAATCCTCTTTTCGTGTTTCACTGGTGAAGTATACATTGAGATCACATTATTTTCTAACACCAATCACAGACAGGAATCTAAACACAGCATTATCTTAATTCATCTTTTTTAGCATTGTATCTTGGTTAAAGTAATTCTATCCCTTGAACAAGTAAGGGACTGAAAGCTGGAGAGGCAGGACTATGGAGGGCATCAGAGATGATGTCATAAAAATTGAAGTCTTTTTGAAACAAAATAAAGGGGCTGAAATTGGCTTGTTATGGAGGAGACTAGGATGAGCAGTGTGGAGGAAGCGGAAAGCCTGGTCACCTGTGTACCTGTCTTCAAAGGCCCGCACAAAGAGGAAGTGATGTCACTAAGGTCACCAAGTGGTAACAATGAGGAGAAGCTGATGAAGAGCTTTTCCCAGTCCCGATGTCCTGTCTGTGTCTAGAGGGCAAATATAAAACATGTTTTTCCAAGTCGCAGAAGGAAGTATAAGTAATTAGGACTCAGCAGACAACTCACACAGAAGATTAATCAGGCATGCAGCTGGTCCTGAAGCAAAGAGCTGTGATGTTTCAAAAAAACTGCACATTCCTGCACATAGAGAAGTTTAGCATAATTGAGAGTGAAGTGGGAGGTGTGAAATGACGCAAATCTGCATGGGAAAGAAAGCAAAGAAAATAGGCAAATTATTTTTTTTAAATGACATTTTTATTATCAAACTTCCTCTGAAAAAAGCCAAAGAATGAACTCTTTTCGTCTGGCCTAGTTTTGTATTCACCACTCCCTTACCAAAGAGTTGACAGCTTGCCTTTCAGAATGGCCCAAATTGATTATCAATACATGAATTTCACAATGCAAAACCAATTTCATATCTAGCAAATACATATATATATATCAACCCTCTACATGTTTTCATTTCAATCTATTGTAGCTGAAGCAGTAGAATAGATAGGATTAAAAACTCTGGCTCAAGTAATAGATAGAGAAGTTGCATTCCAGTGGATCCTGTTCTGGTAATCTGGTTCTACTTCTAAACCTGTGATGGGAAGGTTGCTGTAAAAAGGAGGGGGGGGCGGGAATTATTTTATCTAAATAAATTCAACTTGTAATAGTTTTACTTCATTTTACCAAGGACGGAATGTTTCTTGACTATAGTACTTTTGCACGAATTGTTTAGTAATCTATTTTTTTTTAAAGAATGATATTAATTTTAAAATGTACATTTTAAAAAATGCACAATTCTAAACACTACATTTTATAAGCTATGCTGAATATGCTCTTGCATCATAGGATTTAAATACTGGTCATAGACGATGTGTCCAATGCATTCATATTAGAATGCAAAAAAAAAGCTCACCTCAAAAAGTCACAGTCATAAACTGTTGATGTATCATCTGCAGCAGAATTCTAGAAGCATTTAAAGGAAGCATCTGAAACATAGAGTAGAAAGATTTATTGAAATATGACAGCCATATTTATAATAGAAATCATGGATATAATATCAAGAGAGTTTATTGTGGAATGTGTAAAGGATTTTTCGATATATAAATTATTATTATCCTACAAAAATATTTGTATGAGCTTTCCTTCCCCCCCCCCCATTCCATACATATATCTATGTTAAAAACAACAACAGCAACAAAAGTCCACTCCTATAAGAATTGGACATTTGGTTAACGAATAGCCGAAGAAAATGTACAAGTTTCCTAAAGAGACTGAAGGGACCATAAGACTCAAAGCTCTATATTCTAGTAGAGAAAAGAAGTCAAGAAAGTCATATCCACCTCCAGCTATTATAGAAGGCTTCTTCAACTATCTTAACTGTAGAGCAACAACCCAGATTATTTTGATCCAGCAAGTGTCTTATGCTATTTTTTAGTAATGGAGGCTCTGAATCTTGGGTCTTCCATTCCTTGGAAATTAACAATGGAGAAACTATTTTTTCTTTTGACAGCTACACTACATCAATTGAAACTTGCACTGAAGGGCTTAGATAGAGGCAGTAGTGAAATTCAATTTTTTTTACTACCAGTTCTGTGGGCGTGGCTTGGTGGGCATGGCAGGGGAAGGATACTGCAAAATCTCCATTCCCACCCCACTCTGGGGCCAGCCAGAGGTGTATTTGCCGGTTCTCCGAACTACTCATAATTTCTGCTACCAGTTCTCTGAACTGCTCAAAATTTCCGCTACTGGTTCTCCAGAACCTGTCAGAACCTGCTGGATTTCACCCCTGGATAGAGGGGCTTACCGAGGACAGCACCTAATAATGAGCATAATTATACTTAAGAATTTCACCAGGGGTGAAATTCATTCCCTAAAGACATTTGTATCAAATATATATTTTTACTTCTGCAAAGTTGCTTCCTTCAGATTTGCAGCTGAGAGATAAGAAGAAACATAAATGACATTGACTATCTAGAATGGGTCCAGTTAGGACTGTGTTGTAGTTCAAACTGTAGTATTTTTAAAATAACAAAATACATAGAATTCAAATTTAAAAACTTGAGGCAATAAACATGAATTTGTTGGATGTTGAATAGCTACCAGTGGTGATGCCTGCTTGGCATCTCTTTGGAAAGAATAAGACAAAGGAGCCACCATGAAAAGGCTCCTTATGTACTTCCTACAAACTTCATGTGCCATTAGGCTATAAAGCTGATCTCAAAAACCAACAGGCACTATGGAAAATAGAACTTTCAGAACATTGAGATTTATATCTTCTGATATATATCCACTGAAATTTTCTGATTTCCATTTTTCTTCATAGTCTATTTCAAGATACTTTGATGCAAAGACACACTTGAGAACATATTCAATGACTGTGAATTCTTCATACTGTTATGAGAAGTGGTATCTAAATTTTAAACAACAAAAAATCCATAAATGTCATTTGAGTACAGCCAAAAAAAAAAACCCCACAGCTTTTAAAATTTCTACAAATGATTTCAATTCAAGAGCTAATCAGGGTATCAGGTTGAGTATGTTTTTGTAGATATCTAATTAATTAAATTGATTTATCTGCATTAAATAATATTTTATCACCATTAATACTGGTATTAAAAAAAATAAGATCACAAAGCTGGGTGATTTTTTTTTCAAGTTGTGCATCTGGGGAGGGGTAATAAAATATTTTCTGAGACGAGAAGTTCATATTTGCAAATTAACTTACATAATTCTTTGTTGAAACATAAATGTCTTTCTATTTCCTTCAACAAAGAACGCAAGCAATCTAGAGCCCCATACATCTTTTTGACATAATGGAGTCCCATCTTTCCCAATAATTATTTATTTATTTACTTATTTACTTGTTTGTTTGTTTGTTTTTCTATAGTGCCCATTTCATTGAAGTGACCCAGGCTGATTTATTTCCTGGAGACTAGAGAAACAAAGAAGCCAGATATATATTTTAGTTTTTCTGTGTAATTAATCAAACTCTATTAAAAATTTGGAGGAAGAATTCTGCATCAATATTCTCCAAACAGTTTAGAATTAGATGGAATATTTTGCATGAATATGGAACTGCAGGTTGAATGCAGTAAGAGCAGCACATGGTAGTAAAGTGTCCTAGAGAATAAATGGAATGCTTAGTGAATGGTTCAACATTCAGTTAAGAGCGAGACAAAAATGTATGATGTCCCCTGGGTATTTAATGTACTTATGAATAAATGTAGAAGAAATGCTTGTGGTTATGCTAGTATTGTGTTAGTTGAGGAAATCAATGTTTATGTACTTTTGTATGCAAACAATACTATGTTGTTTGTTGATTTGTAACTGATGTTTAGACAGCATGATACGAGCAGTACAGAATTGGAAATTAGCGTTTCAAAGACCAAGAAAATTGTGTTTGACAGGCACATTGGAGTAGATAATTGATAGATAGATAGATAGTAAGATAGATAGTAAGATAGAGAGATAGATGTGTGTGTGTGACGTTAAAAATAAAGTAAACATTAGGGCAGTGAATATATATATATATATATATATATAATTAAAGTTGGGAAACTGGACATAGGCATTTTAAGATGAGCAAACAATAGTACAAAGACTATTGTTTACTACTTATAGATAGTATAAGGTCTGTTATAAGGAATACATTTAGTCAAAATAAGCTAAAATGGTGCTGTATATAAAACTGCACTTTTGCCTGTTTGTTATGTGGAAATGAAACTATGCTATGTCAGGAGAAACACAAATGTTCAAGGTCATGAAAATAAGTCATTAAGAAGCTTGTCAGTAAAACAAAAAGATACAGGATGAAGAATGAATAAGAAATGAATGTGGACTGAGTAACAAAGACAGTATATCTAAGAAGTCTGTGGAGACAGTCTCAATATATAGACCAGAGGTTCCCAAAGTCTGTAGTTTATCATCGGCTTCATGACCCCCAAAATGTATTACTTTATTAACATTCCTACAAATAATAATAACAACAACAATAATGGATATACATATTAACCATTTGAATTGGTATTGATATAAACTAGATGAATAGAATAGAATAGAATAGAATAGAATAGAATAGAATAGAATAGAATAGAATAGAATAGAATAGAATAGAATAGAATAGAATAGAATAGAATAGCAGAGTTGGAAGGGACCTTGAAGGTCTTCTAGTCCAACCCCCTCCTTAGGCAGGAAACCCTATACCACTTCAGACAAATGATTATCCAACATTTCCCTAGCTTTCTTCTTGTTTCACCTGGCTACTATATCTTTCAATTTCTGGTTCTACTTTTTGTCTGCATTTTGAATAATTGATGTTGCTTACTCCAAAAGGAAATAGCAGGATGGATATATTGTATATCTACATATGCATGTAGAAAAAAGAAAAGTTGTCAATACCAATGCCACAAACTTTCCCAAAGGAAAAAAAAAAGAAAAAGCAGCAGGAGAAACAAAAACAACAGGAGGAACCAGTCTTAGCAATGGAAGAGAAATAGAGGGTTAAATACCCACAGGCCCTTCAACCTAGTCAGGATCAAGCTGAACTCAGGTGATTATTGCAGAAAAGGTGCAAGGGAAGGCACAAAGGATAGAAAGAAATTGACAGACTATTACTGACACTCAAGAAAATCAGCTATGGATCAAATAAGATGCCCCAAAAGTCCAACCGTTTTTTAAAAAAATTATTTTGTACCCCAGAAATGTTGGGATCCTTAGCTCTTTCCAGTATGCAGAGATGCATTTTAGGAAGTTATTGGAAGAAATTGAATAGATATGCATTGGCCCGTATGAGCCCTTCCTTCCTTTTATTTTGTCCCCTTTAATTTTAAGGTAGCCCAAACAGGACTACACCCTGTTTCCAATCATAAAAGAAAAATGCTGATAATATAAATATAGTTGTGCTTTGGAGGAACCAAAAACTGGCCAAACTGAAAAGAGAAGCAGAGCTCAAAAGCTTTACCAGACCAGGGGAGATGCTGAGAGGCTAGAGCCACTCAACAGCTGGTAAACTTCTTTTTCTTTTTGCCACCCCAGCACAGACTGAGAAACGGCCAAGTCAACATTTCAGCAGCAGATCAGAACAGCAGCTGACAGTGACAGAAACTTGAAGGTGGCTAAACAGTGGCTAAAGGCTTTGCTATAAGCTCAGACAGCAAAAGAAAACAGACTTATTCATAAGACTTTAGGAATTCGATAAACACAAAGGCGGACATTGCCATCAGTATAAGTGTAATACTCAGAACGCAAAAGAGCAATGAAGGCCTCAGAGTACAATGCCTATTATTTTTCTCCAATATCTCTAAAGCTTAGAGGTTGCTATGTTTGTCCCCTATTCCAAAATCTCTTAGCAGCTTACAGATGTTTTCCAAGAGTTCATTCATCCAGCCGGTGGCAAAGACCAGACTTATCAGCCTTCAAGTTATTTTCTGGAAGAGACAGGAGGAGGTGTATCAGCTGTACCAGCAGTACTGTCAGTGGGGGGGGGGGGGAGCAGTTGTTTATAATTCCCCTGCTCTGTGGACATGTAAAGCAGGAATCCAGAAGCAGCATCTGAGAAGTCCTATTAGGGAATCAGCCAGTTTTAAGATCAGACCTGATTGCAGGGGAGGGTTGTAGGAGAATTAAATTAGTACTCATATTTCCAATACAATGATTATTATCAGGTTCACAGAAATCCTCAAAGTTCGCAAGTGTGAAGGAGATAGTTAGCATCAAGTTTCCTGTTATTTCTTAGATACACATTAATAAAGACCCTGGTCTGGGGACTTGGAAAGATGGAGGCCCACCTTTCATCTATCTCACTTTTATAACTTTGAGACTCTTCCCTTCACTTTGGTAATAATGTAAAGTATCAGCTCAAAATTGCAATGCATGCATTTCATTTGAGTTTTATTGCCTTAACAGACAGCATTAGATTACAAAAGAGAACATTTTTCTTCTCAGTTTTAGCTTATTCTTATGATTTATGGTGAGATACAGCAAGAGTTCATAAACTTCTCTGACCCGTTGACAGTTTTTACAGGCTCCTTGATTTATTTTCCATCTCAGATTTAACAGCTTTCATGTGACTGATATTCCTCGAGTCCCAGCGTGGCTGCCGCTCAGCCTGGGAGAGCTCCTCTAATCTCCATGTTACTAATTTAAATGAAGTCTTGGTCTGTTGTTTAAAAAAGACATTTGTCATCTTGCTGAGGTTTACAGATCCTCTTGTAATGTAATGTCAGACACTTCTGAGATATGAGTTTTATGAAGCATCCTGATATCAAGTCTTGTAAGAAGACATGCCAAGGTCACTTGGATTTGCCAAACTAGTCAAGGGGCGGGAGAGGGAGAGAGCTGGCTTACAACATTCTGCAAAATTGGAAAAGAGGGCTTCTTAAGGAATGAGTACATTCAGATCAGATGTATATATGCCACAAGTACATTTTACAGATAAACCTAGGGCTGGGGAGGGACGAAGTGTTAAAAACATGTTTCAACCCAAGAAAAAACAGAGGCAGTCACTCAACAGCTATGAACTTCTGATTAATGTTAAGTATACACCCAGGGAAACAAAACTCTTCTCACAGTCATGTGGGCTATTTGTATCAACAGTTTCCCAGTGTGGCCCAGAGTGTGATGCCAAGCTGTCTCATTCAAGAAAGTTACCGCTGGCTTCTTTCCTGCCATTTTCTTTTATTGCCCTTCTGGAAACACAAAGACCAATCTACTAAGAGATAAAGAAGTGGGTAGTGCCACTTCTCTGTTACTTGCAGACACAAAGACAATCACTGGAGATGAAAACCTGTAAGCTATTCAGTCCAGAACAGCAGATAAAAAACTTCAGTCAGCCCTGCAATTGGTCAGCCAGCGGTAACTTTGTTAAATGAGGATGGGGCCAAGCTATTAGCCCAGCAAGGTAGTAACCAATAAGTACTGAGAAAAGCCAGTAATTCACAACAGAATCAAAAGCCAGGTTATGGTTCATCATAAGATTTAAGCAGAACATGAGGCATCAAACAAAAGCAATGTCCCAGAAGTATATCCAGGGTTAATGTCAGAAACCAGAGCCAAGGTGTTAATAAACAAGAGTAAGTCAGTCTTTGGTCGCCAAAAGATGGAAAAAAACTGGTAGCAGTGAGACAGTTTCCAGCCCTGCAAACTCAGAACGTCTAATGCCAGGTTTCCTGGGTCCCTATTCGGGCTCCAGCAGCTAACCATTAAGCCCTGAAAAAGAAGCTGCTTCTTATGAGCACGGCACTGCTCCAAGTAAGCTGTTACTCCTGAGGAGATCTGTTCATCTGTGCATTCTGTCTTTGGTCTTCAGTCTGCGAACACCTGCATTCTTTAGGGATTGGCAGGGCTGGAGCATTTCTATTCAACTTGGCTGAGTGCCTTTGGCCTCATAACAGGCCAGGTCTGGACCTAATTTCCCAACCCCTAGCATGAATTTCTAAGGCAAACCAGGTCTGTGACTTATTCAGATCTGTATATTTATTTATTTTTATACATTTACATTTAACTTCCTCTTCTGTGATTCTTCTTTTAATCTCCCCCCCCCCCCCCGCCCAAAGCATTCGAAGTTTCAGGAACTTTGTAACTTTTAGTTAGAAAATCTTTCTTACTTACAGACACATACATGTGACATTCCTGACATATCTTACTCTTATTATGGAGTATAGAACAATTTTTATCACATTGAACTTGGGTCAATATTTAGAAAGAGGAATTGAATCTAGAAAGTCGCTGATCTGCAGACTCAATTCAGCCATATATTATTGTGCTATATATAAGGAATACAAATGTGGAATACATATATAGAAAATATATTCAGATTCCAGTTCCACTAATCAACATGTTTTAATGTTATGCAAACTGTTTAATTCCAAATAAATGATGAAATAGGCTTTGTTTTACAAAAATGACCTTACGGTGGATATCACACTACCCGGTCACTATCATCAGTTTAATCATTCAGTTCACTCATTGTTACAATTAAATGTATGACACAGACCAAGGTTCCTGATGTTGATTGCTTTACTGTATGTACTAAAATATATTGACTTTTAATCCTATATTTAATATATCTATATGGTGACTTTTAAAAAATAAGTAAATATCTACCCTTTAGTTTTAATAAGAAAAATATAATAGTTATTCCCAATCAGGGCAAAGTTTCCATGAGATTTTCTTACTTAGTTATTCCAATTTTAGCATCCTCCACATGGATTCTTCATAGCACTGAAGAATAAAACTAAAAAATATCATCAGCAACAGCAGCATCTCAAATACAAATATAAAGCATTAAATCTTTTTTTAAATTTACTATGGTATACCAATTAATAGGCACCCAATGAAGGATCTTAATCAAAAGGTCTTCTGAATACTTTTTAATTTTTATTATTATTGTTGTTTAACATTCCTATTTATTACATTGTTACTGTTGTATACTATTTTACATGCATGTTATATTATTATTAATATTGATTATTGTTGATCTCACAGTCAGACAGATGTTTAGACTGGATTTGGCAGATATTCAGATATCAGATATTTGCAGGTTGTAGTTCCCTGGTTCTTTGTCTTTTAGTCTGCTGTTTCCAGAAACTAACATGTTCATTATGCAGTCTTATTGATAATTGTTAAAAGTGGGGTGTTATGTGGCAGGTCCTTGCCTGTTTGAATTCTAAAGAACCAGAACATGTTAGTGTCTTCATTTTCTATTACCTTCTCTGTAATGTGGTCCCACCAGTTCTTGCTTGCAGGCAAATGGTATTTCTTGCAGATCTTGCAATGCACCATTGTTGCTACTTTATCATTCCATTGTTTATAGTGTGAACTTCTTGCCGCAGCTAACCAGGTGGTCCACTGTTTTTTCAGCTTCTTTACAAGGCATCATTTGCTGTCCATGCTGTACTGCATGCATTTGTCCTTAAGGCTTGGTCTTGTGCAATCAGAATTAGCCTCTCTAGCTCTTTGTTAGGGATGCGGTGGCTCAGTGGCTCAGTGGCTAAGACATTGAGCTTGTCGATTGAAAGGTCGGCAGCTCAGTGGTTTGAATCCCTAGTGCTGCATAACGGGGTGAGCTCCCGTTACTTATCCCAGCTTCAGTTCAAAAGCATGTTAAAAAATGCAAGTAGAAAAATAGGGACCACCTTTGGTGGGAAGGTAACAGCGTTCCGCATGCCTTTGGCATTTAGTCATGCCGGCCACATGACCACGGAGACGTCTTCGGACAGCTCTTTGGCTTTGAAACAGAGATGAGCACCACCCCCTAGAGTAGGGAATGACTAGTACATAAGTTTTCCTGCTCTTAGCCATTGCTATGTCTTGTTATTATTTGCTTTGTTTGTTAGTTTTTTAAGTACTGGCCATGTAATATTTTGTCTTGCCATGTCTCTTTTCTGTTTTTCATTTGGTCTTCCTTATAGTCCAGTTTGGCTTCTCATTACTTACTAAACCTTCCTGGTATGCTAGTTTTAGTGCATCTTCTTCGCTGTCCTTCTTATATTCTTCCAATACTCTTTTTCCTTCTTCAACTGTCTGGTGTATTTGCAACATTCGACCCCCACTTATTTTCCTTGGTAAGTAGAGTCTGTCAAAATCATTATTATTGTTATTATCAACTGAAATCAGTCCACTGCAGAAAAAAAAAAGTTGCTAGAGAGAAAGTTTTCAGCTTTCCAGTCTAGGGATGACTAACTAACCCCAAATCACCCAACAGCTTCTATATCTAGAGAAAATACTAGAACTTGTATCTCACTGCTCCTAAACCAGAAACTTAATTGCTGCAGGGAGTGTGTGTGTGTATTCTTTAATCCAGTTTCATTGAAAAATATGGATTTTAAGAGAGTGAAGTATTAATTTGTGAAGAGACTACATTTTCTTTTGATGACCCAAATACTGCTTGGAGTGTGCTCAAAACAATCCTTTAGAAATTCTGCCTTTAATAATAATTAAACAGAGAGCAAGAAAGAGAGCCATTGGTCTCTCTGAGAACCTATGACAGATGAAAGATGAAGGGTTTTTGCTTTGTTCTCCAAGGTTTATTCATTGAAAGATAGGGCATTCAAGACTTCTGTAGATGTATATGATTGTATGGCTTTATTTTCTAGAACAAAGGCACTGTTCCTTCAAAGAGCATAGAAACAGCACAAGAGAAAACTCACTTTAACATTTGATATCTCTTGGGGTCCCCTCCCAACTATTCCAGGGCCTAGTTTTGGTTCAGCTTAAAGGAATTTGATGGTGCTAATTAAACAAGTGATAATATAGTTCAAAGAAGAATATTATGAATTACACCACAAAGCATACTGTTTTCGTAGTTTAATTGTATGTTTGTAGCTGAAGTAATCCTAAACTTCAGAAATTTGAGCTCTAAAATGCAACACTTGATAAGATCCTTTTTGCCCTATTCCTGAAGATTTTTCACTGAAGCAATGATAACTGCCTTTTGCTATGTAGTAATATGCATACATATGTGTCTATTATATTTGGGGGAGGGGGGGTTACAGATAACATGGGCATTATTCATCGAGGCATTAAAATGCCTAAAAACAAAACCAATCATAGGTTTTACTAAGGAGGAGTATAATATCACGTGGATGGATAATTCTAATCTATTAGATGTAGAAGCAGGAAAATCATTTCAGGAAATTAGAAAAAAGACAAGAACAATCCATGTTCCTTGAAATACCATGAGGCCAATCGAGTTCCCCTCTAGAACTTCAACGGCTGTCCATGCACAAGTCCATGCATTTAAATTATCTTTTTGTATCCATGTTAGCCAAAGGCTTCCCAGATTGCTTGATGAAAATAAATATTCACAACAAAAGACCATAAGATTGCTAGGCTCAAGGAAATCCCTGTGCATGTGGGTTACAATGGCATTATATGAGTGTTATGGTCACTTACAGAAATGATGAGTAGTGGCTGGAATATTGAAACTTATTTTCATCTATCAAAAAATAGTCGTCTGATTGAGAGTGTAAGGTTGTATTGTCAGCATTTTACTTTCACTTCTTCTTCCCCGGAGGTTTGGTTCATAAAATGGCATGATTAATATGTACTTTGCAAAACGCTTGTTCAATAGGAGAGTTTTTCAACGTTTTCATGAACATGACTGTGAAAAGCCATAATGAATGGGTTTAAGACCTTCCTTGTAATCAGAGCTTGTCAAGAGAGGATAAATATGTATCAGAACAAGCTCGTTACTGAAGAGTTGTGTGTAAAAAAATGTTTAACTTGAGGGCAAATTAGGAGAGAACATATTCCACTTTGTAGCATGCAGCAGATAAAACAAGTATGTGAGATGCAAAGGAGTAAACTTCATATTCCACGGGATATTCATGATTGCAACTCTTTTGCAAAAAAATTTATCAGAAAATGGGGGTTTACATTTGATCTCAGGAAACCCCACTTTAAAAGGAGGCAGGAAGGCTGCTAGCATTGTGTGCTACATACTGTGCTATAACAGGACTTATTTCTGAGCAAACCAGTCCGGCACTGCCCTGTTTGACATATGCTTCATTTGTAATATACAATTTGGTCTTGAGAAACCACACACTTCCTTTCTCCTGGGAAGATGGTTAGGTTTCCAATAATGGAAGAGAAAGAGGTGCAGAAACAGTCTCCTTTGGAATAGTGGGAGATTTTCAAAAGGGGCCATTTTAGGCACAATTGTCTGAAGCATCCTTCATTATTAAGGGGATCTTTGGGCAAGGGCCTTGAAATGAGCTCCCAACTGAACTTGCTATGCTGGCTGGAATTGCTGGGAATTGTAGTTCTGCAGCATTTGGTGAGTCACAAATTTAGCCATCTTTATTTATAACTCCTTTTCTGTCTTCTTTTATGCATGCCTCAAGATACAGTGATGACTGCTAGCTTAGATAACCGCAATTCATGAAGGGTAAGGATGCTGTTGGTAACTGCTAGTTTCACACCAGGGGCGGGTTTCAAAACCCGTTGCTACTGATTCACTTGTGGGTGCACGCTCGCACTCTCATGCACGCAACGCTACTGGGCAGAGTCTCCTTCCACTATCACTAACAGTTCACCCAATCCAGGGCAAACCAGTAGCAACCCACCACTGATTCACACTCATGGCTGCATCACAAGCAGGAAAGACTATTGTATTTGTGTCTTGTGGTTTCCTTTACATCTCTGGTAAGGCCTCATGGGAGCAGAAGATGAACTAGACAGACAGTGGTGTGTTGCCCCCAGTTCAGACCAGCTCACAAGAACCGGTAGTAAAACTGGCGGGAGGCTCCACCCACCACCCCAGATGTCATCATTGGCAATCTGCGCGTGCGCAGAAGCAAGGCACATGCGCAAGCAAAGCGAGCGTGCACGTGCGATCCCATTGCGAACCGGTAGTAAAGGTAAGTAGAACCCACCCCTGTAGACAGATCCTGCCAGGCTGCTTTTATGTTTCTAAGGTCTTCTCAAACTAATTCCCTAAAGGTAAAGGTTCCCCTTGCACATATGTGCTAGTCGTTCGCGACTCTAGGGGGCTCATCTCCATTTCAAAGCTGAAGAGCCAGCGCTGTCCGAAAACGTCTCTTTGGTCATGTGGCCGGCATGACTAAACGCCAAAGGCGCATGGAACGCTGTTACCTTCCCACCAAAGGTGGTCCCTATTTTTCTACTTGCAATTTTTACGTGCTTTCGAACTGCCAGGTTGGCAGAAGCTGGGACAAGAAATGGGAGCTCACCCCATTACGCAGCACTAGGGATTCGAACCGCTGAACTACCGATCTTTCGATCGACAAGCTTAATGTCTTAGCCACTGAGCCACCGCATCCCTATTTCCCTAGCCTACTATTTCCTACTATTTCCCTAGCCTACTGCTAACTGCAATGAAGAAAGCTGCGCACTTTGTAATGAATATAATCTATTAGGTATGTCAGATTCCTAACAGTAACACTAATTGCTGAACCAGGTTCTGTGGGAGATTATAGCACATGGTGCTAGAGCTGAGGTGGCATCCCAGTGGTTGGGATGCAGTATTGCAGCCAAACTCTGCCTATAGTCAGGAGTTCAATCCTGACTGGCTCAAGGTTGACTCAGCCTTCCATCCTTCCGAGGTCAGTAAAATGAGGACCTCAATTGTTGGGGCAATGTGCTGACTCTGTAAAATGCTTAGAGAGGACTGTGAAACACTGTGAAGCAGTATATAAGTCTAAGTGCTAGTGCTATTATGTCTATTAGGGCTGTTTATTGAATGTAATGAAAAAGTAGTCCCTTTTCTCCTTTATACACATCTTTTCAATGTGATAAGGATGCTGGGGGAGGGGAACTAATTAGTGTCTTAAGAAAGCAGAGTATATCTGATTGTTTTTTAACAATAAAACAATACCATTTATATAGGAAAGTCCTTGTACTATATTTGATTTCCTATTTCTTCTATCCTTACTTGGACAGTACCTTTTAACAATCTGTAAGCAGGTGTGTTCGTACTGCATGTGTGTTGCTCAGCATCTTTGTCTGTTGTTACTGCCATTTGCTTACCTCAGTCTTTTTAATTAGCAAAACATCTGCCAACTCCTGTTGACTGTAAGAATGTTCCACTGATATTTTCTTTGAAATACCTTTAGCAACATACAATATGTGAAAAGGTTGAAAAACATGTTACATACGTAAAATATATGTTAGCATCTTTAGAGTTTATGAGTAACTGAAAATATCCTAAGCTACATGTTAACTTCTCAAAGATGTTGTTTCCCATATACTTGCCTCTATAACTTTCTTCATCTCATCTTCTGCTACACACAGCCTTATCATGAATATGTTATGAAGAAAAGGTAGTGACAAAAAAGATTGTCATGTGATTGATTTGCCTTAGTGATGATATCACGTGATCAAAACTGACTAAATATTGGCAAATTAATTAATTGTTAATAGGTTGTGCATATTGGATGATTTCAACCAAAGCATAAAAAGGAGTCATGTATCCTTACTGCAATCAAAGTCCAGTACAAATAAGATTCAATTAAAAAAACAGGTTATATATTTTTTTAAATCTTAAAATTCATAGGTCAGTTGCACATTTTTCACGATGTAGCTATATTTAGTTCCTCTTCCTCCTCCTCCCCACCCCACTCCACCCCCAGGTGACTGCCTGGAATAATCCTTGCACTTCTTTTGATGGCATTTTTGGAAATGGTTTGCTCTTGCCTGCTTTCTAAGGAATGACACAGAATAACTGGCTCAAGGACACCCAGCTGGTTTCATGCCTAAAGTAGGGCTAGAACTCACAGTCTCCTGGTTTCTAGTTTGGTGCCTTTAACCTCTACACCAAACTGATTTTATTCCTAGAGATGATAAAGATAGAAAGGAAATTGTAGTTGCCATGTAGTCAATGAAGGTTTTGTCCCTGCACTTCCCTAAAGTCTCTTAGAAATGCTGCATTCCTATGAGCCAAAAGAAGTCAGTATGTGTGGGTCATCTACATTTTTCATTTCTCTAACAGAATATGTAACTTGTGTTACATAAAAATATGTAACTTGTGTCCCTGGAGTCTTGAATAGAGCCCTCTGGGACCCTTCAATATGAGGATAGGATAGTATAGTATAGTTTACTTTATTGTCATTGCACATGGTACAACTAAATTAAATGCTGTCTTCAGTGTACATTATAACTATAAAAATAAAAACACAAGCATCCATCCTTTACATTCTATATAATTGAAATTGAAAACCTGATATTGCACTATACCGTAGAATTCAATATGGTTATTGCCCTGGGATAGAAGCTGTTTTTCAGCCTATTTGTCCTTGTTTTTATTGACCTGTACCGTCTGCCAGATGGTAATAGTTCAAAAAATGGGTGCCCCGGATGAGATGGAACTTTAAGAATGTTTTGAACTTTCTTAAGGCAGTAGGAACTATAAAGCTCTTCCAAAGAGGAGAGAGGACAATCAATGATCCTCTGGGCAATGACATTGACCCTCTAGAGTGCTGTCCTATCTGCCACTGTGCAATTGGCAAACCATACACAGATGCAGTAAGTTAAAATACTTTCTATGGTGCAGCGGTAGAAGGCCACCAGCAGTTTTTCATTGTTGTTGTTTCCTGAGAAGTCTCAGGTAGTACAATCTCTGCTGGGCCCTTTTGACCAGTGCTGCAATGTGAGTGCCCCAGGTCAGGTCCTCTTTTATGATAACACCCAGAAACTTAAAACTGGCCACTTGCTCCACTCGGTTTCCATTGATAAGCAAGGGCTGGATGTCTGATCTATTCCTTCTATAGTCCACTATAAGCTCCATAGTCTTATTTGTGTAAAGGACCAAGTTATTGTCTCCACACCATGAAAACAACTGTTCCACCTCATCTCAATAAGCAGACTCATCCCCCCCCCCCCACCAGATCAGTCTCACCCAGGGCTGAAATGCTCCTGGTTCGGACCGGCTCATCCGATCTGGTAGTGATGGAGGCAGGTGGTTCGGAGAACCGGTAGCAAAAATCCCTGCCCCCCCCCCATGCCCAGCTGAGCCGCGCGATCATCAGAGGCTTTTTTTCTTTTAAATGCCTCTGACGATCCAAGCTCTGACAATCCCAGCTGAGTTGCCTGATTGTTAGAGGGTTTTTAAAAAACTCTCTGCCAATCAGGCAACTCAGCTTGGATTGTCAGAGCCATTTAAAAGAAAAAAACTTTTTTTCTTTTAAATGCCTCTGATGCTCCAAGCTCTGACAATCCCAGCTGAGTTGCCTGATCATCAGAGGGTTTTTTAAAAACTCTCTGCCGATCAGGCAACTCAGCTGGGATTGTCAGAGCCTTTTGAAAGTATTTTTTTTACAACCTCTTCGCCAAAGAGGTTGTAAAAAAATGATTTTAAAACTAAAAAAAAAATGGCCACACCCACCCAGTCACATTACCCCAACCACCACCAAGCCACACCCACAGAACCGGTAATAACAAATTTTACATTTCACCACTGGTCTCACCATTGTTGTACCATTTGCAAATTTAGTAATAGTATTACTAGCATGAGTGGAAATGCAGTTAGAATGAAATTGTATTTAAAAATACGTCACTTAAGAAACATGATTAAGAAATAAAACAATAAATATATAAATAAAGTACCTAAGGGATCACAAAATCAACTGTATTTCTTTTCTTGTATTTAAATTAAATCCACTCTCACTTTTTCCTAGCACTCCCCCATCCTCACTTTTTGGTGGCCTCTTTCTATCTTCCCTCCTCTCTTTTTGGACTGTGTCCCCTTGATGCCACAATGTCAGGACCACCCCTTAATTTAAAGAGTGCAGCCCTGCCCAAACTCAACCTTCCTCAACCTGGTGCCTCACAATGGCTGGGGATGTTGTCACACACACACACACACACACACACAAATATCATATAGTCTGAAGAAGGTTGTTTTATAGTGTTAGGAGACAAAGTACTGAAACAATTGGTATTTTTTAAAAAAAAATTCAAGAGAGAGAGAAAAAAAGTAAAGATTATCGTGAAAGCAATGTTGAATCAATTTTCTTGTTCTCTGGTTCGAGGTTTTTATGCCAGTCCTGCTTAGAATGACTCCCATCAAATGGAGGCAATCTCTCCTCATTGCACACAGGAGACAAAAAACATCCCTCGGCATTTTGAGAAGATAGAAGGACAAGGGTTGCGGAAAAGAAAAAGCCTTGCCCCAGCAACCTCTTTTAAAGTACTTGCAACCACATCAAACATCAGAAGTGCTTGAACTTAAGTAATTAAAGCAAGTTGTCAGGGACACAAGAAGCTCTTCAGAGGAAGACAAAAGCAGCATGGTTGTTAACCATCAGTGTCACAAACCTTCCACCTAGGAATGGTCACAGCTGAGTTAGTAGGGTAGGAAATCTTTATAAATAAATCTGCACGCCATCCATTATACAGTCACCAAGGATTTTCTCTTCCTCTTACATCTTCTTCCCTGTGGTTTTTCCTTCTGTCTCCAAGTTCTTTTTCTATATTCTTGTATGTCAGGTCTCCCTCCCACTTCTGATTATATTTTCAACCCCTTTTTTATGTCACTTTCTGTTTCTCATCTTTTGTTCTTCCACCTTGATTCTTTCTTCTGTGCTTTAACCCATTTTCCTCTCTTTCCCCCCCACCCTTCCATATCCATTTTTTCCGAGTGCATAGTATATGCAGGCATCTGTATATGTGTGTGAAGTTTTAAAAAAGAAACCTTTTCCTCTGTTCCTTCCATTTCTTTTCTTTTGCACCATTACTCCTGTGTTTCATGTTTCGGCTTTCACACCATTTTATCCTCTGTGCCTGCCACCTCAGTGTTTTACTGGACTTTTTTTGAAGTTGGTAATGAGGAAGGTCACACACCAGGGATAGCACATCCCAAGGTGTTTCATTGAAAGAGGAGAAGAGACAGCAGATGAGTTATTTTGCAGTATGCGACCCTTGGTCCTCAACTCACATAGTATCACATTCCTAATTTGGTTTCATGAGGTCTTCGTCAAAAGCAGGGTGTTCTGCATGCATCAAAAATCAGTCTCTTGATGGCAGCCAACATGCAACAATCATCTTGGAGATGGATGAACAAACACTGTACAAACTAAGTGAAACTAATTGCTGGAATGACCTGAAACACTTTCTAAACTTTGCTGCCGTGTCTACCAGCTGCTCCTCTTTTCAGTGGGTATAGTCACGCAATAAGCTTGTCCTTGCTTAACAAAACCAATCAGCCCGATTTTCTTCATTTACTAGAAACCATTAGGTTACTTAGTTGTCTACGTAAGGTGCGTCAAATTTTTCAACTTTCAATTTCCAAACATTAGGGGTGCTCAAAAGTTGTGACATGCCTTGGGGATTGTAAAGTTATTTTGTTTACTTTCATATAATATAGATGTGCTTGGATAAGTAACTACATAAATATCATAATTTTTTAACATTTTGTTTGTTTCATTTCTGGGGCGGGTCAAATTTTTCAACTTTCAATTTTCTCTCGTACATGCCTTTGTCTCAACACTTTGGTAAGAATAATTAAGCAAGTGCATACAAACACTCCTGAATTTACTTCTATTCTGTTCCATATCAAGACAGTTGCCATTTTGAAATTTCTATTTACCATACAGGAGATCCTGGGTGACACTTTTTCCATGACTTTTTCCTTTATACATCTGCGCTTTTAAAATTGCAAAAGTTTGGTTTCTCTTCTTCAGGCAGACGCTAATAATTTCATATAGTTTAAAAAGTAAACCTATAGATTTATAAAAACAGGAGAATAGGACATTAGACCAGCTACTATATACAATAGACTTTGGCAAATATTTGCATTATGAATAGTGATAAGTAACAATTCAATATTCAGCATCAAACATGCTCATGAAGTAAGATGTCTGAAGTCTCATTTGGTACATGGAAAGACATATCTGATTCTCATGCACGTAACTTGGCACTGAAGAAATATGTAATCATGCCGAAAACCTCATATCTGCTTATGTATCTACTTTTGTGGATAAGTATCCCAATCATAGATTGCTACAAATTCTTACAGAATGATGCCAATGACTATAAGCCTTGCATTTGCAAAGGATTTTTGTTTGTTTGCATAAGTCCTACTGGCAGTGTGTAATGGGAAATCAACTCAGAGGCTTTTTGTTTCCTGTTTGTTTTAATTATTTTAGACCATAGTGTTTGTAAATGTGATTGACACTAAACCTCTGCTCAGGTTGGTTTTGAATAAATGTATGAATGTTTGACTTATTCACTACATGCATACAGAATAGAAAGCATTCTCCGTTTGTGAGAATTTTGCTACCAAAATGAGTCTTACTGTAGCTGACACAAGAGATGCTATGCCTTTTCAAGGAAGGGTAAGGCAGCCTTCTCAACCTGATGCCTCCCTACTGACTGATATTTTGGAATTAGTAATACAAAACATGTGAAGGATACTAGATTGCCTAAGATATAGATCACTGAGGAGAAGGAGTTAGATTTTGGGTACCTTAACAATTATGCATTCTTTGTTTCACCAGCAGCAACCAAAAGATGCACAGTTAAATTATACTTTTTGTTTGAACCACAGAGAAGGAATCAAACTTTCTAGAATTTACCCTAACTGCAAAACGAACTAATTCTAAAACAGTAAGTTATAATGACAAGAAATCAAAAAGCAGGCAATCCTGATGCACCATGTTGGGCCACAGGCAAGCCAAAAGATGAGAAGGTGAGCCTCCCACAGCCATCCACCTACTCTAGCCAACCCACTCTTGGCTTTCCCGCAGCTGTGCGGCACATCTGGATTGCCTGCCTCTGCCTGCTGCTTGGACAGTTAATAAACTCACCTGCGCTGAACAGGCTACAGCTGCTACCAAACACCATCAGCCCATATGCATTCGCCTCCTACTGTGCCCACCCCCGTCACTAGGGCTTTTTTGGGGGGTAGGGCTTATATTAGGTGCACGCTTAAAAATCAGACTAGGGCTTATTTTTGGGATAGATCTGATTTTCAGGGAAATATGGTAATAATATTATCCGGATACTGAATAAGAATTTCCAGCATATTTTTATAAGAATACCTGTGGGGCCAACAGGTTCTATTTTGTTTGGGAATTTTCAAGAAATGAAATGATAAGTAACTGAATTTTGCTACTTTGTTTAAAAATATGCTCACTTTTATAGAAAGACGACAGAGTGAGATAGAATTGTGGGTACCATCATTAGGGGATAGAGGAGATTAGAAAAGGCAATCAAATCTTTTTCCATCTCTGTTAATTGCCGTTATTACTGTAACTGATTAGGTTCACTAAGTAAGCCATTCCAGAAATAGGGAACCCTCTACCCACATTATGGCAGCAATTTTGTCACTTTGTCAACATTCCTGACGATCCACCGATCATTAGGAACGTTGACCTCTCTGGTTTAAAGAAATGTTAACCTGTGACAAAGGTATGAGAAACAACATTTCCATGCAGTCAAATGCATTATCTATATTTGTTTAATATGGATTCTGGTGCAAGTGCTGGCACGGTATTTTGAAGGTGGAAGCAGACAAAAGCAAGGTGAGGTTATTTCAGATCCTGCTCCTGATCTGGAGTTTTCTAAAGGGCTGATTTGTACAATAGAACAAGGATAGCTTGGCATCCGTCATCACATTGCATAAGAAGATTTAGTGAGATTGATGCAGAAGGTAAAAACTACAGAAGTGCATTTAGAAAGCTATCTCTGCCAAAGTCAGGTGTACTGCTAACCAAGAGGTATATTATAATGATTCGATCAAAATGTTCTGTTTTTATTTAACTTTTCCATTTCCATTTTTATTTGGATAAGATAATTGCTTCAGATAAACTGCCTTTACAGAAAGCTGGAATCATGGAAGAAATGTAGCTGTTAGATTGGTGTGTTCTTTTTCAGCTGGAGCATTAGAGCTCTTGAATGCCCAGCTTACATTTGCATATGGAAACAATCTTAATTAAAGTCTTTTATCAGACAACTTCGAAGAAAGTACCTCTTGAAACACAGTAATTTTCCCCTTCTGTGAACTATAGGCTATTAGGATTCTGATATGTTTATGTGTGTTTGCATAAATGACCAATTTTGCATTCACTTCATGAGTAATAAAATGAACATTTCTTCTTTAATGTTACTACACTACTATATTATTATTCTTGATGTAGCATTTAATGTAATGGAAAGACGGAGGGGGGGGGAAACACCACTGTTTGCAAAGAAAGAAATATCTCATTTCCATAAGGATTTTATTTTATTCTTGTCATTCCCTAACATTTTCAGTAAGAAAAACAAAGTAGAATTGAAGCAAATGAACTCTTCTTTCACTGTAAGGCAGGGCTGTCAAACTGGTGGGCCGCAGGCCGGATGCATCATGCGCTGGCCATGCCCATGCTCAGTTTAAGGTAAAGGTAAAGGTTCCCCTCACGCATATGTGCTAGTTGTTCCCAACTCTAGGAGACGGTGCTCATCTCCGCTTCAAAGCTGAAGAGCCAGCGCTGTCCGAAGACATCTCCATGGTCATGTGGCCGGCATGACTAAATGCCAAAGGCGCACGGAACGCTGTTACCTTCCCACCAAAGGTGGTCCCTATTTTTCTACTTGCATTTTTTACGTGCTTTCGAACTGCTTAGCGAAGGGTAAAAAGTCATGATACATCACGTGATGCCACCACAACAACACAAGTTTGACACCCCTGCTGTAAGGGGAAAATGTTGCAGTGCTGGGGAACTTATCTCAATGGAATATATATAACAAATAACAAGACAAGGAAACCAAAATAGTGTCTGGAATATCTGCAAACTGGGTAGGGCTATTTTGTTCAATGTTCATTTGTATAAAATTAAATGTACTGAATTGTAAGCAGATATTATACAGTTTGATTGGTTAATGGCTCGGTATCCCATTGACAAGTATATGTCATTCATTTTGAGAGGGAGCTATATCTTTTTTCCCCCACTAAAAATAATTAGAATTATCTCAATTATCACATCTGGAAGAACTCTCTTTTATTTTGTTATAATACTCAGTGACATGTTTTGGGAAAAGGAAACATTTTAAAATTAGAAGATGGTAGATAATTTCCAAAGCTTTATTTTAATAAAAGATTATTACTATAAATTGCTATCAGTTGTGCGGAAGGTCCTGATGTATAGTATTTCTGGCTAGAAATTCCCTTTCTAAATCAATGAAACATTACATAACATTAATGGTAATTTTACAACATTTCATATAGCAAAAGTATTTTGCTTTTGTAGTATTCTGTTCTATCATTTCTATTTACTACTCAATAGTAGGATAATCGCATTACTCCAAGATATATATATATATATACATTATAATATTCATTGTTCTTATATACACATTTATATTCATTTATATTTACATCTCTTTATTTAATGTTGTTCAGTTACTTTAAGTTTCATCAATATTAAGTTAAACATTGCTTGTTCTGATTTCTATTTCGAGCCAACTGTACATTTTATTCATCTTTCATAATATTCTGAATCCTCTCTCTCTTTCAACTCCATAGTCATTTTATCCATCTCTGCGCATTCTAGAATTTTCCTAATTACTGTTTTGTCTGAGGGTACACTTTTTTTGTTTCCAATTTTTTGGGAATGTGATTCTTGCTGCGGTAAGTATTTGCAATGTAATGTATTGAAGGTTTTTGTTCATTTTCACACTCTTACTTTCATTACTATTTCCCATAGGTCAATTGTAAGGGTGTGTTTCACTTTGTCTTTCAAATGCCTTTTAGTGGCAATCAGCCACTTTATTGGCTATGTTCTCAAAGCAACCATAACCCTACCCATTTGGTTAATGTGGGTTCAATGTATTGTGGGAATCCAAAACACGGATTATAATGTAAGAAGAATGCACATGGTTCAATGGAGATGGCGACGTGGATCAATGGAGATGGAAATCAATGGAGTTGTGACTAAAGCATCCACAAACTAAAGAGGGATTTTGCTTCTAATCAGCAGTCCAGCTAGCCCGTTTTTCTCCGAGACAACAGGGTCTGAGCATGTGCAGTTCACAAAGTAAATGACAGGTGACCGGTCTCAGAGAAATGTTTCATCCCGGGAAAAAGGTTGAAACAAGATAAATCTGCTTTTATCCGCTGATCTGCCAAGCAATCAACAGCTTCTTTGCCTGGGCTGCACAAGCCAAAGAACTGGCTTGTTGATCAGACGTGAGATGTCAAATCATCCGTCAAAATATGCACAGTTCTAACTAACATTGATTAAAAAAAACCACTGTCCTCAGAAAAATAGAAGTCAGCCACAGATTTGTCAGTGGAAATAACTCCCTGTTTGAGGGAAGGTAAAGGCTGCGGCAATTGAACTGATGAAGCAAAATCGATAGAATAATTTTCCTGATTTGGGAAGAGGATTTTTAAAAGTTTATGTTACAATTGAGGCTGTTGTCTGTTTCCTGTTTCACTCTGGTGGAAATGATGCTTTTAATTGTGTGCAATTATAATTAGAAGATACTTCCTATGAATTCAGATATTGACTGCTGGTCTAAGGAACAGTGTTCTATATTTTATATCACAAGATCACTAACCTAGTTTTAAAATAATTTTATTCCAGGCAGTTTCCCAAACAACACACTTCCCTCTGACAGATAATTTGAATAGCGTTTGCATTACAATTTCAAAATGAATTGCAATCTGTATCTTTTTTTCTTTTCTATACTATATCCAATGCATCTAATAAATTCAGCGAGAATACAGAACAATCATTTAAACAGCCAGGTTGTTTATTTTTTCTTGAATCATCCAGGAATATTTCTTTAAACCAAAGCTAAAGACCTCCTGTCTCCTTTCCCCTTCCTTATATCAATGTAAAAAGATAATATTCATAAAAAATTACTAATATTTATTTAATGATCCCTTTGGGTATTAAAAAAAAAATAGGAAGTGTAGTATACAGGAAGTCATTTACAAAGGCAATATCTATTGCCATGCTTGTGTTTTTCAAATAAAGAATTAAGAAGAGGTCTTTCTAAAACAGCGGAAGGCCAGCTTTCCGACAGGAACTAAATCCATAAATAAACTTCCTTTAATGAAGTTGGGAAGTTCTTATGAAGAGGTGGCAGCTCTTTGCAGCTGTTTTTATAAAAGGGGGAGAAAGAACCCCAACTTTTATGCTCTGTATTTCATGTATTAATTGCTAATCTATAGTATAAGATTTCCTCAGTCTGTATCCTTCATACTGTATACATGGTTTGTACAGTAGTAGAAACTGCAATCCAATTTATTTGGACAACATCAGTTTGGGAAAGGTACTAGAATAAATGAGGACAAGTTGAGCTTGACTATTGGGAAGATCAATACTCAATGAGTAAGAGCTTGAGAAGAATTATCAGCTGGCTAAAAGACTTCCATGCAGATGAAGCATCAAGTTTCTTTCTCATCTCCATGAGGTTGCTACTAAAGAGCTACTTTGCCCTATGAGACATATACAACTTAGACCAATGGACCATTTGTGTCCCATCAAGGCTATGACATCAAAATCCTTCCATAAGTTTGCACTGAACTATTCCTGTCAGGAAAGGTAAGGGAAAGTTCAGCAGTAAATAACAAGGAGTAACAAAGACATCCTATCTTTTGCAGTTATCTCCATCTTTGCTGAAATTGTAATATTTATCATTTTAATATGAGAGAGAACAGTTTTATTTATGTGGAAGAAATGATACATAGCCACTTTGACCTTTGGAGTTCAAATGCTGTATGTTATACATTCTTTCACTCTTGCTTATTGACAACATTACTGTAATTAATATAAGGAATAGAGGTGTTTTGTGTTTCCCCTTTCATTTTGATGTGAATTGTGGTTAAAAAAAAGCGAAGGACCAACTCCATGATATCATTCTCAGTGACAAAGTAGTTGATCAAAGCTATACCAGAGGAGGGGAAAAGAGCACACACCCATCATATGTGCATAAAGTTCCCTCCCATGTGATGATTATGAAAACTCTAGGGATGTCCAGTGTAATCTTTAGACTAAGCTAGATGTCCTTAGGTGATCTTCAATCAATTTCTCACTAACATAAATCACTGGATTCACTATAATTTCAATGGGAGGTTGAAGAGACTATATTAGATTGCATCCAATTCAGTTTTGCCATCCAACCCTTTCCCCAGAATCAGAATGAGCACTTTTAAAATACAAAAATCTATGTATTTATTTTCAAGAAGACATTTCATGAAAGCAAAACTTTTTGACTAGGAAAAGAGAAGATACAGGGAAAGCGAAATGCTGTTTTTCTGATAACTGATAATTAAATTGCAAGATTTCAGCTAATGATATGGGGGGAGCAAAATATTTAACACTTAGGGCCACATCAGAAATGTATCATGAGCATGAAAGCATAGCTAATTTACAGATTTTATTTGCATATAATTAGCACAATTTACTGGGCATCAGTCTGCCAGATGCCAGCTAGTTGCTGAATATGTTCCACTTACTCTCCAATATTCTTATTTGGAGATGGAGATCCTCCAGTGCGAAAACCAAGCCAGCCTTTGAAAAACTTGAAGCTGTAGATTTAGATACGAAGTATGAAAATTGTTTAAAAATAGCTTCAAGTGCACACACATCCTGTTTTTCCTAGAGTAAAATGTTTATTAATGTCTCATTATAAAATACAAAGCTAAAGTTGAAATGTGTATATTTAAAATGTGAGAGTAGATGATACAAATTGAAATATCGAAATAGTCTCACTATCAGAAAGTGACATTGTTAACCATCTATCAGAAAGGCAACTACTCCAGTAGCTTTGCCATAGATGCCTCCTTTCTCAGCCAGCCCCCACTTTGGGTCTGAATAGTCAACCTATTCAATTATTGTGTTAAATATGAACACCCAGATCTCTCCTGGGAGCTTTTTAAAGTCATCAGAATGTTCCGGGCATGTGTGTGATGGGGGGGAGGGGGGAGAGAGAGAGGAAAGAGGGAGAGAGAGAGAAACTCTTCCAAAAAGCAGACTATAGTCTCATTTAGCACCAAAAATTTGCAAGAACAATACAGCCTTCACTGTGTTACAAGAAGCTAGCATGGAGGAAGTGTGTGAATCTTGCTACGTTCCATAGTTAAGAGTCTGTCCCTGAGAAAGATCTCTGGAATTGTGGTCATTGTGATGATAATAATAACTTAGTAGTTGATTGGCTTCATTTACAGCCCAAGACCAATTTTTAAAAACATAACAATACAACATTATATCAAATATAAAGCAAATATAAAGTAACCTTCAATTTGTACAGGAAATCAGTTGTACAGGAAACACTGAGAGAGTTGCCTTAGTGAAAGAGAGGCAAACAGAGGACTTTTACAAGCTATGGCTATTGTTAGATATTTTGCAAGCTTTCTGGAAGCAGCTAAAGTTTGAACTCATAGGAGGAAAGGAAGAATTAAGATTTCTAATTCTGTCTTCTATTCTAGTGGACATTTTAACAATACATAAGATACAGACTCAACTGTTATATTGGAAGATATACTGATACTATATGGAGTGGTGGTGGGTTTTGCTTACCTTTACTACCGGTTTGCTCGCACATGCGCAGAGCGTATTTGATGACTTCCGGGTGGATGGGCGGGGCCTCCCACCACCGCTACTACCAGTTCTCCTGAACCGGTGCGAACCGGGAACAATCCACCACTGATATGGATGCTATATCATGCTGACATATGATTGGTTGTCATCCTAATTGATAATTAACCATTTAGGACAAAGTAGGAAGTTTTCCATATGGGTTATGAAAAATGTTTTTAAATTATCAGGGAATGGACCAGGGTGGAGTAATTACTAAGCCATATTGCAAGTGGAAAACTCTAATTCTATCCATTTGAAGTCCTAATTCCTCTGCTTAAAATTAGCTAAGATTCTGTCATGCATGAAATTAGTTAATGTCAGGAAGGAAAAGCTACAATAAGACAACCAAGGTAGATTTGTCTTCTGAAGGAAGACTCAAGGTTATATAATAAGGTAAAATGAACCAAAGACATTCTCCAAAGCATTTTCAATGCTTCAATCAGTATGTGAGGCAGCATAATCTCAGATGAGCTGAAAGGAGATACATCTTAACTGTAACCAAATAAAAAAGTTAAGAATATCATCAGAATACTACAATGTTTCATTCCAGTTAATGGAGGAATAAAAATCCTTTAACAATTAAGATAACTTCTTGGATAACTTCTAAGATGGACACTTCCTTACAGATACATGTCTGCATGCCACATGTATCATCAAACCCAAAACATTAATATTAAATAGTTTTTTTTTTAAATTTGATTTATATGCCGCCCTTCTCCAGAGACTCAGGGCGGCTTACAATGCGCTAAGCAATAGCCTTCATACTTTTGTATATTTATACAAAGTCAGCTTATTGCCCCCACAAACTGGGTCCTCAATTTACCTACCTTAGAAAGGATGGAAGGCTGAGTCAACCTTGAGCCTTGGTGAGATTCGAACCTGCAATAATTGCAGGCAGCTGGATGTTAATAACAGGGCTTTAGACCACTGTACTATCCAAGGCTCTTATATATAACTGCTTATATATAGTTGTTCACATGTTAACATACAATTTAATAATTGCAATGGATGTTCTGGGGGTTTTATAAGGCACGACTATGTTTACTAGTCCATAGGTAGAAGATTGAAAGTGAATACTTAAATACTTAAAATTGTAACCTGTTCAATAGGTCTTCCATTGATTTTCTAGCTTATTGTGGGGATTTCTGGAAAATATGAGAACCTTTCTTTCAGAATAATTAATCTCAAAATAATCCATATAGCAATGAGGAGCTAATGCTTCAAGGTTTCTCTGTAGGCCACCAGAGTTAAAGAAATAGCTGCATCATCAGCATAGAGAAGAATGAGAATGAGATGGGAACTGAAATTCTGGTTTAGCAAAAATGTCAACAATATCGTTATTGCATGGATTAAACATCCATGTTTTACAACTCTTTAAGGTGGAAATAGGTTCAATTAAGACTTTTTACAGTTACCCTTAACTTGCATGGTGATGTCAAGGTACGGTTACATCAATTTTAGAATAATTTTTAAATAATAATAATAATCAATTGATGTGGATAATTTTCTCTATAGTCTCTCATGATATTGAATCAAAGACCATTTTTAGGTCATTGAAAGCAGCATAAAGGGTGGCTAGGTGATGGGATATAATATGTTGGTCTATGTTGAATTACCATATCTAGATTCTGCCTGTTCTGGGACCAAGATGTTCTCAGAAAACATTCAGTCCAAATGTTTATAATATAAAAATATGGCATGCAGTATACTGATTACAGTTAAGAAACTGAGAGAGCAGTAATTTTCAAGGTTAGTTTTGTTCCCACTTTAGTATAGAAGAATATTGAAATTAAGGAATATATAAGGAGTTATTTATGTAAGTAAAATGGGGAACTAGCATAGATTCAGGATTAGATTTTAAAAATTCAAATAAAATTATGTCTTTGCCAAATATCCCCTTCACTTTACATAGGGTGGATGCCCTCAGCAATCTTCCCGGAAGAACATATCTACCGTATATACTCGCGTATAAGCTGAGTTTTTCAGTCCGTTTTTCAGGCTGAAAAACGCCCCCTAGGCTTATACGCGGGTCACGAAAAAAATGACTTTTTCCCTGCAAGCTAGGAAACAGCAGGAGAACGGGGTTTGCTTAGCCCGCCCACTCCCAATCTATTGGGACTGCCTCCTGAGTTCCAGCTGATGGCTAGAGGAAAAAAAAACTTTAAATTCTTGCCGCAGGGCTTCAAAGGCCCCCCCTACAGCTGATCAAGGTTAAAAGAAAACAAATGAGAAGATCGGTGCCGGCTGCAAAAAGGTGCCTGCTGCAAAGAGCACATTTTTTTTTTCTCCTTGTGCTGAAACCAAAAGCGAAACTAAAACAGCTTGTTGGCTTTGCTGTTTGCTAAGGCAGATTTCTTTTCTTTTTCCTCATCAAAAAAGGTTGGTGCAAACAATGGGAAATTTATGGCAAATGGCAAAAGAGGGGAGTTCAAGATTTTAAAACACAAAAGAAAAAAAAGCTCTATTTAAATAGGGAATTGTAATAATTGAGATATTATTAATTGTATATTGTGTTGAAAGCAGAAATGGTTAAGTTGTGGTTTGGAAGAATATTGGGGGAAATTATTTGGTTTATTATTATTGGTAAATATAATTAATTGATTTGTAAGAAATTGGATTGCATGGAAATAATTGGAATATTCATGTTCATATTGATTAATATACAAAAAAGATAGTTATATAACTAATTGATTTATATTAAAATGTTGAATTTGTATTAAACAACTGTAATATTACATAATTAAGTAATGTGAGGATGGATATAAAAATAGATGACAATGGGAAGGGGTATAATATAGAATAGAAGTGAAAAATTGAATTTGATTAAGATTAGAGATGAGGATGAAGGGTAATATTGGTTTTTTAAAAAATAGATGAGGAATAAATATGGCAAAAAGGAAATATAGAAATTGTAAATTTAAGTGAAATGACTAAACACTGTTTAAATTTGTGAACCGGCCAAATATTCTGTTCAAAGAAAATACATTGTATGTTTGTATGTGTGTTTCTAATTATTGCTATTTATTCATATTTGTTCTCTTTTATTCTTTAAAGTTTAACAATTCATTCTTTATCTTAATATCTTTATATGTGTTTGGGGTTGGTTTTCTTCCCTTTCATCTTTTTTATTGTACAGCAATCTTTCTCCTCAAACCTACCACCTCTTTTCTTTCCTTCTTACTTTCTCTTCCCCCCCTTCTTCTCCTCCCTACTTCCTCTTCCTTTCTTCTTCTCCTCCTCTCTTCCTCCCTCTCCTTTTATGCACATGGACTCCTTTTATGCACATGGACTACTCAGAGGGCTGAAAAAGTTATTTTTGACTGGTCCTCGCACTTGTGACCAGTCCTTGAACTTACGACTGTCCTCACATTTTACGTTTTGGCCCTATCTTGTCACCATGGTGAAGAGAAGCAGTTGTGAAATGAGTGACACCGTTTTTAAGAATGCTACAATGGGCATAAATGATGACCAGTCATAAGTGCGAAGACCGGTCAAAAGTGCGAGGACCTGTCAGAAATCACTTTTTTCAGCCCTTTGAGTAGTTCTTTTGTGCACATGGACTACTCAGAGGGCTGAAAAAGTAATTTTTGACTGGTCCTCACACTTGTGACCAGTCCTCGAACTTCTGACTGGTCCTCACACTTTTGACCATCCTCACATTTATGCCCGTGCAGCATTCTTAAAACCATGTCACTCATTTCACAACTGCTTCTCTTCACCATGGTGACAAGATAGGGCAAAAACGTAAAATGTGAGGACAGTCATAAGTTTGAGGACTGGTCACAAGTGCGAGGACCAGTCAAAAATTACTTTTTCAGCCCTCTGAGTAGTCCATGTGCACAAAAGGACTACCCAGAGGGCTGAAAAAAGTGATTTCTGACAGGTCCTCTCACTTTTGACCAGTCTTTTTTTTATTTTGAAATCTACCAGTAGCCGCTGCATTTTCCACCCCCGGCTTATACGCGAGTCAACAAGTTTTCCCAGTTTTGGGGGGTAAAATTGGGGGGGTCGGCTTATATGCGGGTCGGCTTATACACAAGTATATACGGTAACTAAACCTATTTCTCCTTATTAGCAGCTGGACAGCTATATATTGAATCAGTTTCAGTTTCCAAGTTGTTTCCAAGGGTACCCCACATAGAAAACACTGCAATTGTCTAAATGTGTCATGATGAGCACATAACTAACTGTTCTAAGAGTATATCAGCATCAAATTGAAGATCTTCTGTAATGGCCTGCTCCTCTTGGTATATCTTCTTTGCTACTCACTGAGGATATCTCCTTCCTCATCTTCTCAACACCCCCCACCCAAGATCTGACAACTACACAGTCCTGATTAGACAAACAGACATGTCAATTAGTGGAGGCACAGTGACTACTCTTCTCTCAGCCTCTGGTCCTCTTCTCTTTTTTTAGCCATATTACCCTCATTCTCCTTACCTTCTCGGCCATACAAAGTCCAGTGGTGACCAACATATTAGTGCCCTCTCCACAGCAGCCCCAGTAATCCAGTAAGTAGTAGGCTTTATCTCTCCTCCTGTCTTGCCATCTCCATCGCTGTTTAGTGATGGACTATAAAAATGCCTTCATGCTACAAGATCAATCTGTTGTTTCTTTGTCCTTCCAACCATGATCTATTTCTCTTCTCTTCACTCCATCAACCAGTACTATTTGCTATGCCTCTTCAACTCATTTACACATATCTCCCAAATCCTCTCACTCCAACATAATGTCCCTCATACATCCCATCAAATCTTCAAAATACCAGGGATTAAAAAGGGACAAAGAAGTTAGAGAAAAGATTCAGATGATAATTACTTGATAGAAAGAAGAGAAGATTTTTCTTCTATTTCTAACTTACAGACTTTGGTATTGTTTGTTTTGTATATTTTTATACATTGGAAAATAATATATATTTTTCAATGTATACATTCATACATACTTTCTACTCAGTGTGTTCAATAGTGGATCTCACAGGGCACCAGCTTAAAAAAAGAGGGGGAACATGCAACCAAGGTAATTGTTGATATTGTAAGCCCAAAGTTACCCTGTCGTAAGATAGGCAGCCAATAAATTTAATAAAGAAATAAAATAAATAAACCTTAAGAACAGATAATGTTTATGCAAGTCTATTTGGCTAATCATTTGAAGTTCAGTATTATCTTGGCCAATTGCTCTTTGCAAACTTGACATCAAAATGCAGTTCATGAAAATTGTTCGGATTTTCTTTTAAAACAGGCCGTTGCGTTGCCAAATCTCTTCCATTTAACTTTAATTTAAACCTATGCACAGCCCTATCTAAGAAAGCATGAAATGCAAATTGGTAGCCGAATATTATCATGGGCACTTTCCCATTTGCCATACTGTGTTAGGAGCAGCAGTGTTACCACTGAGCTCAGCAAGAGGAGCGCATTTTCCCTTATTAAAAAAGGTACAAACCCAGCCAATCTTTTCAGTTACTTTGTTACTCAAAGGAGAGCTGTTTGCTAATAACTGTTTTTATTTTGAAAGTTTTTGTCTAAAAAAGAATCAGATGGTGGCAGAGGGCAGCAGCAGCGACGACAACTTGTTTCAGCTCTCTGCACATTTTGCATGAACTGTGATGAGTATGTGTTTTAACTCATCTGTAAAATTCTCAGGCAGAAAGCCAGCTAAGATAGAGATGATTTAAAGAGGCATTTTCCCACTGCTCCACCTAATTCACCGACAAGGCCAGTGGCACCTTGGAACTGAAACAGAGGCTTTTGTGTGAAGGTAAATGAAATCCAGAAGGGAGTTCAGCTAAATGGCTGCTGCCCATCCCCTTAACTCTGGGTTTCAAAATCCAAGGCACAGAGAGTGAGTCCAGCATTCTTGGATGGAAATCACACCTTCCCCACTTTTACTTCAGCACACCTACTGTACATAGTAGCTTGGCTGCTTCCAGTCTTTACCATCTGTTCCGATGGCATAGTGCCTACACACATGTTGGATGATATATAGGTGCCAGGCAACAATGCGGATTGATGGGCAGTCTGCAGAACTCTGCAATTGCTGTCTCTTGTGCATGAAGGCCATCCTCCGCCAGAAATGAAGCCTTGGCACTTTTCATCTCCATAGACTTGCTTACACCTGTTGACATTTCCATGCCAAAAAAAAAGGAGGAGGAGGAGAAAAAGAAGAAGAAATATTTGAATAAGCCAAATGAGGAAGACATTAACCTTACAAGCATTATCACTGATTAATCACTAACAATCTTACCTGGCACTAGGACTCTGAAAGACTCTAGCCCATGGCAACCTATCATCAACAGCAATTTCTATCATTTTCCCCCTGGTTATGTCCCTTAAACTCTAAGTATACCTTTTTAATTCACCAGTAGGAACATCTGGCTTGGGTAGTTTCACAGATAAGGCCTCAGAAAGACCTGGTTGTCTATTAAATCAGCTACGAAGCAACTGAAGCATTTCATACATGAAGTTAGAACAAGAAAAATATCAGATAAAATACTGTTTATTAAAGGGATTTAAACTAGTATTAGTTGAAAGCAACAGCTTAATCATTTTGCATTCTTTACAGAATCAAGGGTGTAAAGGACAATCAGAGAAATCAAGATGATGTATTGTTTAATCTGAAAAGTTATTGTCATCCAGATATGCCACTATAATACAGAATTTAAAAATTAAAGAAGTTATATCCTTAGAAAAATATAAATATCATTGTCATTGGTGGTTTTTATTCCTTAAATTATTCAGTATTTCACAAATACATTGTTCATACTGTATACTGTATACTGTTTAGATTTAGCTAGATAGGAGTGGTCTTTAAATATTGTTAGGTAAAATTAAATTAAGAAATAAGCTATTATCAGAGCCTTAAAGTTAAAACATTAACTTTATAAAAATATAAACAAAATGTAATCTGTTGTTCTTGTTGGCTGGTTAGAGTGCAAGAATCGTACCCTAAAAATCTTTCCTTAAGAAGGTGTAAAGGTAAAGGTTCCCCTCGCAAATATGTTCCCGACTCTAGAGGGCGGTGCTCATCTCCACTTCAAAGCCAAAGAGCCAGCACTGTCCGAAAAGTGTCCATGGTGTTGTGGCCAACATGACTAAATGCCAAAGGCGCACAGAACACTGTTACCTTCCCACCAAAGATAGTCCCTATTTTTCTACTTGCATTTTTTTACGTGCTTTTGAACTGCTAGGATGGCAGAAGCTGGGACAAGTAACGGGAGCTCACCCCATTACCCGGCACTAGGGATTCGAACCGCTGAACTGCTGACCTTCCACTTGACAAGCTCAGTGTTGAATCCATAGACTCAGTAAGTACAGGGGATGAATGTTGCCTCTAATTGCGTGTCAGAGATTGTCTGCCTGCCAAATTGATGAAGAAATATCTAACAGTCCCATAGAATCCAAATGCCTTTGGTAGATTATTCTAAAGGGTTCTTGCATGGGTTTATCATGGGTTTATCACAGATAGTTGTATCCTTTACATATGTGGGATTGCACATACCTGTTCTGTTTTTTACAGATGAAAAATGATTTGAATATGGAGGATAGAGACAATTGTCTTTTGCAGCATTCAGATAACTTTCTGATCAAAATGCAGATTGTTAGTATCCAGAAACTTGGCAAGGATGGAGAACTGTTTAGAATAGTCTACCCAATAGAATAGAATACCTGAACTGAAAAAATATGAAAAGTAAAAAGAAAACAGAAAAAATGCAGACTAAAAGAAAAAATAAACCAAAAAGATATTTTCCACTTCATCAAGATAGGTATAATTTTAGTAACTTGTCACCTTCTCTGATATTTCAACAAAAGATATCTTTTTGTATCTCATATGCTATCTATAAACAAATTATAAAGCATCGTTATTCAATCCTAATCAGCAAGTCTATTAAGAGTTACCAGAAACATCAACACATATATATATATATCATTTTTAATCAGGTAAATCATTTTCACATTCCTTTACTTTTAGCACCATAACACCACTTTCTTTTAAAAAAATATAAAAGAAAAAACTATTCTTCCCATATCTTATCTCTTGTCTATAAAAATCTTTAAAGCCTCAACATTCAAACCTAGTCAAGAAAACTCTATTAAAAGCTACCAGAAACAATGCATATATTTTAACATTGGTCAGGTAAACCCACTTTGTATTCCTTCCATTTACTTTTAAGAATCTTGATCTTTAATCCCTTCAAATAGTATCCTACAAGTTGATTTTCTTACCATTTTCTCTTTGGTTCCTCTTAGAAATCTCTTTACATATTTAACACATCTTTTTTGTAAATCCAAGATAAGAAAGCTATCCAAGTCACTCTTCTGATTTATTATTGGTATGTCTACTTTAATTAATATAATTAAGATATTATCCGGTTTCATTTGTAAATCCAGCATAACATTGTTTTCCATATCATTCTTGTAGCATGGCATTTTTAAATCCATGTTCAGATCCACATTCAAGCCAGCTTTATTCACTGTTTTATTCAGTAAAATCTGTTTCTTTTCCATAATTTCTTTTGAATCTATTTTATAATAACAATCTTAAGAGTGATTTCTGGGTGCATTTTTCCTGAAGGATGGAGACTGAGTCAACCTTGAGCCAATGAGTCTCAAACTGCCAAGCTGCTGGCAGTCGGCAGTCAGCAGAATTAGCCTGCAATACTGTATTCTAACCACTGCACCACCATGGCTGTTATGGATATTTTCTCATTTAATTATAATCTTAACCCCTATTCTCTAGTCAACCTTCAAATTTTCATTTATTTGTGTCTTTTTTCCTAATCAACAGCATTTTCCAATGGGAAGGTTTCTTACAGTTAATTTCAAAACCTTCATATATATCCATTTTTGTAGAAATTTAAACAACCCACAGAAAGTATTCTTGTAATGAATTTCAAAATCTTATTTCAAGTCCATCTGGCCCCTTAATCCATTTATAACTTTCTAAAATCAACATTCTGATTACTCTTTTGCTTTAATTGCAAATTAAAGTCCTTAAATTTGAATAAAGGTGTCTATCAAGGATAGAAGGAAAGTCACTTGGTGTAGTGAAACATCACCTTCTGAAAGTTATTAAATCCAAAAAACCATTAATAAGCAATTGCCTAAAACAATTAAGAAAGAATGTATGCAAGCCAGTGTCCTTTAGAAGGAACTGAACTATGTCTTAGGCAAGATGACCAGAGTCCAGTGTCTTATAGCCTCCACACAGGAACCACCGTATGCAGTGCCTGTGGGCAATCCTGGTCTTCCCCTTGCTCCATAGAGGAATTCAAGGAGCTGATTCATTCATCAACTTTTCTTTACACTGTCATCATCAGCTCACTATTCTTGCTGTGCAATCTTTAATCCACATTTCTTTCCAAGAAGTGCCCAAAAGCAGTGGTATTGGCCCTTATGAAGGTCTCCCATCATGACTACATGATTATTTCAGAACCCAAATTGTTTATTCTCCAAATAAGGCTACATCTCTGCTGTTTGAGCAAGCCTCAGTACTGAGTCTACATACTCATCCATCATTACATTGTAAATATCATTGTAGTCCTGCTGGATATAGTCCATGGTGCCCAATAACTTGGCCACATGGGCCCGAGGTTCAGGCAGATAACTTAGAAGTGGCTTGCTCTAACATAAAGACCTCATCTACCTGGACTAGATTATCTAATTTCCCTTTCAGTAACTTCCTTTACCCATCATGGTCTTAGTAGGATGGAAGGCATCTCATTCTCAGTAAGATGAGATGCCTTCCATCTCATACCAGGAGTTTTTAAAGATCCTTTTAAAGATATTTTAAGATCATTTCTCATTTCTCATTCAGGGAAAAACAGTGGTAGTGTCACAGATTGATATCCTTCCACCAACAGCTCTCGCCAATATGTTATGTTATGTTATGTTATGTTATGTTATGTTATGTTATGTTATGTTATGTTATGTTATGTT
>WNWU01000018.1:4530071-4543327 GCA_012654045.1 Ptyas mucosa
TTATGTTATGTTATGTTATGTTATGTTATGTTATGTTATGTTATGTTTATTATATTTGTATACCGCCCTTCTCCCAAAGGACTCGGGGCGGTGAACAGCCAGCAGATAAAATACAAAAAATACAAAATTTAAAACAGTATTAAAATCCAATTAAATTAATTTGGCCCACAGTTAAAACCCCTATGTTAAGACCAATAATTTAACAAATTAAGTTAAAACAATTTAAAGGAGTAGGTCAGGTCAGCCTGGCTTGATGAAACAGAAATGTCTTTAGGTCACGGCAGAAAGTGTGCAGATCCAGGATCCGCTGTATCTCCGGGGGCAACTCATTCCAGAGGGCAGGTTCCAGAAGGCTCTCCCCCGGGGGCCGCCAGCCGGCATTGTTTGGCCGACAGCACCCTGAGGAGCCCCTCTCTGTGGGAGTGTACTGGTCAGTGGGAGGCTATTGGCGGCAGAAGGCAGTATCCCTCCAGTTCAGGAATTAAAAGGCCAACACCTTACAATTATTGACCCTCTGGATGACAAGGATAACAAAGATTTAAAATTGGTTGATACATGTTTTTGATAGGCTGTTCCTTGTAACAGTCTGATAAGATGGCCAAATAGATAAAAATGACAAAAATAGCCAGTGGTGAATATGATGCAGCCACAGGAAATAGAATGTCCTCTAAAGATCCCACTGTCATCCCATACCAAGACCTAGCGATCAGCAGCCACTAAAAAGGTAAATTATGTTCATTGTAATGACTTCTCAAAAGAATATTCAAGTGTTCTGTGACATCCATGAACCACTTCCAATCTCTAGTCCCTGCAATCTTATTTAATATTTTAAAAAGAGAGATAATTCCACTTAGTCTTGCCACTTTAACCAGTTCATTTGTATCCTGTGATTCTATTCAATGGTTGATCAATTCCCTCTTCTATCTCACTTTTTTGTGAAATGGGTTCCTATTTTATCTTTGCCAAAATAATTTGTCATTCTACAGTTCTTTTTGTGAAGAATGTATACCTTTCTTTAATTAGATCTTTCAGATTTGGGCTGCAAAAATCCAGAATTTTAGCTCTTTGCATGCCATTTAGTAGCTGTTAACGTACTTCAACATCATTTGCTTCTATTTGATCTTTTCTGTTATTACTCTTGAGTAGCCTTAGTTTATAATTTTTATGCAATTTCATTGATCTGAAAATCATCTCCCATTATTCTCCTTTTCTTATATTTCTATATTTGATGATATTCTTGACTGAAATGTCTTTATTGTCCTTCCTAGCTTGATGTTGAAAGTCTTCACTCAAGTGTTGTATGTTCTTGTTGTCCAAGGCTTTCATCCTAGATCTTTCTCATATCATGATAGCTATTCTGAAAGCTACTTGGATCTTTCCCTCTTTGAAGTTTTGGGATTTTTTTTCATTTCAGCTTTCATATTATCTCTTACATCTTCCTAGGTGTCTTTTATTTCATAAAAGTTAGGCGCATTGAATAAGATCTTTATATCAGTCTTGTATTCTGACTATGTTTCTTCAGATAAATCTTGCTGGCCCACCTATTCTATTTAATTTTCTCAGTTTAACCCATATTTTTTATACCAATCATTCATGGTCCTATTCCACAAAGTATACCTGAAAATGCCCTATCTGAATTACACCTTTCCATCTTTGTTTCCTTTTCTACACTATCAGTTTAATTCTGATGTTCTGTAATATCCAAGTATTGATTCTAGATTTTAGATGGTTGGAAAATATTAGTTAATGAACAAATATTTCCCCCAAAATTCTCTCTCCTATTATCGTATGTACCCAGTCCAAATCTTCCTATAATTTTCACTTCCTCCATCTTTCCAACTTTATTCCAAAATTTGAAATTAGCTCCACTTTCAGTTTGCAGAGAATTCCTTAGAATTTTCCACTGTTGTGCTAGTAAGAATATATAGTACATAATAATGTACAATTTTAATGTGGATTTCCCTAATTCTAGTCATTGTTTGTTTTATAGCCAAGCACATACATAGTAAGTCTTTTTGGAATATTATTGCTACTCCATTTCTTCATGCAGCTTCTTCCCCTAAATGTAATAATCTGTCACTGCTAAATCAGCCAATTTACTGCACTTCATTTCCACTTTGACAATTTCAAAGCTTACTTAATTTGTGCTTCCCATAATACACTTTCCATTTGTAATGCCCTTAGAAAATGAGGAGTAGCATCAGTTATCAGAATGCCATGTAGGCATGGTCTAGCCATGTCACCAGTCCAGGTCTACTAGTGAAAGATTATGACTCTTCTATAGCAACTAGAGAAGTACCTTTCATTTCGAGGGTTAGAATTGTCATCATTTGGTACCCCAATTTATCTAAATATTCAAGTGCACATGCAATTTTCTTGACAACAATACATAAGTGATTTGTCCTTGTCTTCCTGTGGATTTGATTTTGGAGTTTCTCCTCATAGATAGTTTCAATTCCCTCATGCTTTGGTGGCCTCACCTGTTATGATTTGTTGTGAAGTTCACCTCTTCCTATTTGATGTGACTGGGAAGGATGACCCTATAAGAAACACCTTTTGGATCATTCAGCTGAAGTAACTAAGTTCCCAGACTATATCAAAGTAGTCATCCCCTGAAAGGGATAGGAAGTTCTTAATCAGATCATATGCAGCTCCTAGAATGATTCAATTCTAGGTGCTGTAGTGTAGTGTAGTGTAGTGTAGGGTTGGGTGGGGTGGGGTAAGGTAGGGTAGTGTGTGAGAGAGATAGGCAAAGAGAGAGAGACAGAGACAGAGAGACAGAGAGACAGAGAGACAGAGAGACAGAGAGACAGAGAGACAGAGAGACAGAGATGAGACAGAGACAGAGACAGAGACAGAAACAGAGACAGAGATAACAAGGAGTTTACCTCCAAAACAATTGCTATGTTTCTTAGCAATGTTTAGGTAACCAACAGCAATCCAAGGATTGTTACTGCTATGCAATTCCATCCAACAGTTGCTGAAGCATTACAGTTTTGTTTCCATAAAGTATCATCACTATGTAAATAACTCCAGACATAATTATACAGGGGAAACTGGGGGGGGGGGGCATGGATGGATAAGTAAGAGATGACTGCGCAGCTGCAATGACTGTGCTGGGAACTCATCCTTCAGCAGCCTAAACATTCATTTGACAACGTACACCATTGATTACTTAATTACATTTAAATATATGTGTGCCTGCACATTGCAAACTCAAAGAAGACCATTATGCTGTACTATAAAGCCATTCATATGCAAACATTCTACTTATGACTTTAAAAAAAAACACACAACATTAATGTATTTTCTTGAGACTGTGAAGGGTTCTTTCCGTCCTGCTCTGAAAAAACATGATTTTAATGTTACAAACAGGTAAACAATTCTAAGTAACATTAGCTGTGCAGGGGAGCATCTGTCTTCGGCTTTTCAATGTGGACTCTTACAAAGGGTTCTTATTCTAATGTATATTTGAACAAGAAGATCTACATATGCTTGATCTTGGTATGACCTGATTTTGTTTCCAAGGCCACCAATTAGACCAGCGCTATTGACTACAAAACAGGCACAGCATCTCCATGAATTTCTGGGGAAAGGATGTCGTTTAACAAGCACACTGCACAGTTTCTTCTTAAAGCACAATCCATTATTTATCCTGCACGCTACTTTTAATTTCACAATTTCTTGTTTTAAATAAATGTAACAAGAAGCAGTTGTTGCCTGTTCATCCACAGTGTTCTCTCAAACAGAAACATTTAACTCCATCATTTTATTTGTGACTGCAGTGACTTCAGAAGTCAAGGCAGCTTCTCAGGTCTATACCAGAGTTTTGAGCTTGGAGTCAACATGTTCTGTATAAACATTCATTCAGTTCACTTAAGTTGGCTATTGATTGAACAATGAACCATTTTGCTATTTGAATGTTTAAATAAAGCATTTTCATATATATGGTCAACATTCAGGTATTCCAGTCTCCCCATATTGCTATCTTTAATATTGTAAGCCGCTCAGAGTTTTCATGGAGTAAAATAAATGGTTAATAAATTTTACAAATAAATAAATAAATCTGTGTGGAGATTCTTTAATAGTTTCCTCTAGCACTCAAACTGCTGTTAGATTCTAAAGACTTATTTAGTTTACTGTTCTGCTCCTTCCAGAGTCAACTAGATGCTTTAAGAAGGCAAAAATAGGATATATGTTTAGAACTGATAACCAATATTTTTCTCAACAACTGATATTTAAAAGGTAGGAAACACAATTCAACATAAATTTAAATCAAGAGTGACTTTTGGCCTAGCTTGCTTGCAATGATATTTCTACACATATGAAACTTAGGCTATATACCATGCTCCAAATCTGTCTCTTGCCATCAAAAAGCAATGCCTTATAAGAAATAGAGCAAATCCTTTGTCACCATCAGTCTTAGTCACTATTTGGCAACTGATAAGTCATGAGCTATTAACCACTTCTGCAGTGTGATCCTTCCCTCTTCCTTCCAGTTTTAATGAGCTGTGAAAATCCAGATGACCACTAGATGGCAGCAAAGAGATATAGAACACAACTTCTTCCTGCCTTCCAGCAGTCATCCTGTTTTCTTCAGCCCAGGTTTACACAGTAGTCTTATTCAATACATTTTCCAAATGCAGTAAAAACTGTTTTCTAAAATTGTAAACAATAGCCCATCTGAGAACAATCCTAGTGAATACAGTAGAATACATTGTAAAGCAGCCAAGACATTTCTTCAACCTGTTCCTGAACAACTTTTGGTGTGATTCATTTACTTTTTCAGCACAGTATTTCATCCTTTATCATCTGTCCTCTCTCTCTCTCTCTCTCTCTCTCTCTCTCTCTCTCTCTCTCTCTCCCCCCCTCTCTCTCTCTCTCTCTTTCTTTTTTTTTTAACAGAAGCTTTCAAATGCTTGAAATAAGGTGCAATCAACATGGATTTTCTTCTGGCCTCCCTCAATAACTATACTGTCTGTACTCCTTAGCCTATCTATTATATTAACTCGAGCTTTAGTGCTACGGTGGTTAAAAACAGAGTATGGCTGTCTCTAAATGGGGGAGAAAATGTAATAGGTTTTCCTGTTTAATGTAATAGAATTGGCAAGAGGTATTGGGAGTAGCAGCAAAAGTAGTCACTCAAGCATTGTGTTTGCATGATATTTAAATACAAGTGGCTGAGGTATAAGTACCTCTAAGTACACCTGAAAGAGATGGTGCCTTGTAATCATTGTTTCAGCAATTGACAGTTGTTTACACAACAGCCACACATTCTCTGCTGATTTGAATAATAAACATACTTAAACACCAGCTGGATAATAGAAGGATAATTGAAACATAGTTTAAAGCTCTGATTTACAGGCATTGTGGCACCACTTTTATTTGTGGTACAATGCAGCACTTCTGAGCCGCCTCTTGAAAAAAAAAATTAAATGGGTATTGTTTTCTAACCAGGCTCAAGATAAGGGTTCACTTGATGAATATATAGTATGTTTATATGTATTCAGTGATAGGTTTCCAGTTCATGTCATGTTGTAATCAGAGGCCAGTTTCTGGTTTGGGGTAAGGGTAAAAAAATCCTGTCCAGTAAGACATTTCTTTTATATTGTCCTCCTTCTGCTTTTTCTTCTCTTCTATCTTCTATGCTGGGTCCAGATACATCTTCAAAATATGAGTATTTCTATCCCAGACAATTTCAAAGTAGAGAAAGTCAATGGAAAAATCAGAGTGGAAAATCTCTCTAATATTTTCATTAAAATCCTGAGATTTTTATGTCACATGGAAAGTATCTTTGGGAAAAGTAAAGGTGAAACTTCAACCAGGTGTTTCTGCATTTCAATAATCGTGTTTATTATTATCACTGCACTTCAAAAAGAAAATCTAAATTTTGCAAGAAAGTCACCAAAACTGTTCCACAAAATCCACAGTTAGTACTGATAGCAGCAATGGAAATCAAGATGGAGTATTACAGTATTTTTAGGATATACTAGAATTCTTTTTTAACATACCTCTGTTAGGCTTTGATGAAGATTTGGGTCTGTACTGACCAGTAATTGATGGAGCCAGCTTTCCCTGAGGATCTGGTAGACAGCTCAACTGAGACCCTCATTACCACCTAGATGATTGGAGGATTGGATCACATCTCTTTTTCTGTGCCTATCCCAGAGTGTGCCTTATTTTATTGAGCAGTTCTGGGAGATGAAACACCAGAAGAGACATCAGGAACACAGTTGGAGGAAGATTCAAAGCAACTCTGACGGGACATGGGTTAAGAGTCCATATTAGGAATTACCGTACTTTGTGGTGATAAGGGAAGTAAACTGTCAATATTTCTCTGCTCCTATTGTGTCTGATTGCCTTCCAGCAGCACTATTAGAATGACTCAATCCCTATTGGATAGGGAAAGCCCCACCCCAAAGCATGTGCTGGGCTGTTAAGATTATTTATTCAGATCAGTTCCACCTTGGACTCTGACTGGGCTGAGCAGGCTCATGTGCCTGGGATATGGTCCGGTGGAATGATCTGGGATATGTTTGTGGCAGTGTCTCCTGCAGTAATAAACTGGGATTTCTCTGCTGTCAATTTAGCCACTTGTTTACTGGATCCTGGGTTGTAAGAGCAGCCAGGGAGATGATTCATGTTTAGTGTTGGCCTCTTGAAAGAGAGGTAATGCACCCAGCTCTGAGGTGGTGTACCTCCTTCTCAAAAAACCATCCTTGGACCCAAATCTATTGACCAATATCAAACCTTCCTTCTTGGGGAAAGTTGAGAAGATTCACAGTCTGCAGCTGAGGAGAACCGCAGAGGAAATGGATTAGGGAACATGGTGGGCAGTGGTTATAATGCAGTATTGCAGGCTAATTCTACCCATAGCCAGAAGTTCAATCCTAACTAGCTCAAGGTTGACTCAGCCTTCCATCCTTCTGAGGTTGGTAAAATGAAGACCCAGAATGTTGGTGTCAATATGCTGACATATTGTAAACCACTCAGAGTGTGCTGTAAAGCACTGTGGAGTGGTATATACAGTAAGTCTAAATGCTATTGCTATTATCTAGACCCATTTCAGTTGAGTTTCCAGCCAAGCCTTAGTAATGAGACAGTTTTGGTTATGCTTGTTGATGACCTGTGGTGGAGCCAGGATAGTGGTGGTGTATCCATTCTTGTGCTCCTTGATCTCTTGGTGGCTTTCAATACCATCAATCCCAGTATCCTTCTCAGCTGACTCCATGGATTTGGGGTTTGATTCTTTCCTTTCGAGCCTATTCCAAGGGGTGTTGCTTGGTGAAGAGAGAGGCCTCTCATTTCTGGGGTGCCACAGGATTCTATTTTCTGTTCACCTAAAATCTTTCACCCTAGACAAAATCTTTCACCATTTATTAAGATAAAATGTAAAATTGTATGAAATGTTTCATTCTTTAATAGTTATCTAACTTTAAACATCATTCTATTCTGATAAAAAGTGAGATTCAGATATAGATGATACCGATAGATATAGAGTTTTATATAGATAAACACACACACATGCATACATTTTAAAAACTGGAAAGTAGCTCCAAATTTCCAGCACTAATTTTTATGAACTGTCGCATATTTAAACGTGAACTAAAGTGAGAACTTAGTGTTCGAATAGTGTCCTGGGAAGCTGAAATGCTTTGATACTATTTTGTCTTGTTTTGAGTCTTGGTATCAAATATCATCCAGATCTCAGTGCTTTTGTTTGTTTGTTTGGTTGGTTGGTTGGTTGGTTAGTTGGTTGGTTGGTTCATTAATTGATTGAGTGATTGATTGAGTGATTTTTAAAATCCTGGCTTTATTACTTTATAAGGAACTCAAGGCAGGGAACATATATAATATTCCTTCCTCCTATTTTCTCCACATACAGCCCTATAAGGTGGGTTGGGCTGAGAGAGTGACTAGCCCAAAATCAGATTTCTTGCCTAAGATAGGACTAGAATGCACCATTTCCTCGTTCCTATCTTGGTGCCTTAACAAAATCTCTACAACAGAAGCATCTTCAAGACAACCTTTACTTCAAATCTAAATATCTGGCTTTACAGTTGCAAAATAGAATTGGATCTGGGTTGGTTGCTCCTGGTGCACTTATTGTAATTGAGTACATGGGCACTTCACTTTAGCTGCCATCTGTGAATCCAGTGACAACTAAGGATAAAGAAAATATGCTAAGTCTGCTTTTTCTTATCCAAACAGGCTGAAACCTAATCTCAGAAACCAGTTTCCTATTGATCAATACACCATCCATCTTACCTGGATTTAATTTCATCTTATTCTCCCTCAACCAGCACATTATCAAATTTAGACAATATTTAAGCATATTGATTGCTTCCTTAGAGACAAAAGGTAAGGGGAAATTCAACACAGTTTAGTCTAGCAGTTTTGTGCAGATATTGAACCTGATGGAACTACATAGGCCACCATAGTTCAATAGCCTACATATGAAAGAGTAATCCCCAGAAAGAAGATTACTCAGCCCAACAGGAAGCACAGGAGCTATTGCAAAATGGAACCTAGTCTTTGCACGTTTATCATGATACATTGAGAATCAAAAGTCACTGACAAGTCCAAGAAGCTACATAGGTAAAAGTATATGAGCTGTGAAACTTCCTTTTGAAATCCCATCCCAGCTTGAATCCACAGAGTTATTTTCATAATTGTCAGCTATATTTTATCCTATTCCATTCAAATTAGATGTGACTTTTAAGGCATTTTTTGTATTTAGGGCTATTTTTTTTTTAAAAAAATCAGCTAAAATAATAAGTGCTATGATTATTTGGTTCCCTGCAGGCAAGGCAGGAAAAATATAATTTCCCTCTTTTGGTACTATAGAACAGGGGTCTCCAACCTTGGCAACTTCAAGACTTGTGGACTTCAACTCCCAGAGTTCCTCAGCCAGCGAAGCTGGTTAAAGTACTCTGGGAGTTGAAGTCCATAAGTCTTAAAGTTGCCAAGGTTGGAGATCCCTGCTATAGAATATAGCCTTCCCAAAAGTGTTCTTTGCATTGGCTTTAGGGTATTAATTTTCTTGGAATTATTTACATTATTTTAAAAAGACTGAAAATATGGTCTTAAATTCCAATGGTCCAGATCACAAGGTCTCTTCAGACTGCTGACTGTCTGAGTCAACCCAAATCATATCCCTAATACTGTGTATGAAATACTAACAGGAATGTAAATTTACATCCTGAGGTAAAACTCCCACGAACCTGAAACCCTTAACAAACCCAACCACCACACTAAATCTCTGTAACTCCAACTTCAATACCAAATGCCCCCACAGGTTTAACCACTACTGAGACTTTAAACATACAGCACTTTTTATATTTATTTGTTGCAGAGTGTATATAATTCCCAAGTGTAGTATATACACTTAGACTACAATATTTTGCCTTGCTTGGATAGCCTTTATACTACTGATAGCATTGGAATGAACACAAATACTTTGTGTCTCTTTGTTCATCAATTAGGATTTCTTTTTTCCAATTTTAATTTCTGCTGAAAAAGATCCCTCAGTGACGTCCCCTCTCATGAAAAGGAAAAAAATAATTCACAAATGTAACCCTTAACAAAGAGACCCAATGAGACCTGATCAGTGGTGGGTTGCCCCTGGTTCACACTGGTTCTATAGAACCAGTAGTAAAACTGGTGGGAGGCTCCGCCCACTGACCCCGAACACTTCTGTGCATGCCCCACGGCCCCATTGCAAACCGGTAGTAAAGGTAAGTAGAATCCACCCCTGGACCTGATGGTACAAATGTGGCCCACAATTATGTGTGAGGATTTTTTTAAAAAATTACGGTAAATTCTTTAAAATATTTGACATGCAGGCAGGCAACAAAAGAACCAACTGCCACTAGAAGCATAACATGGAGGAACTTCAACAAAACCCAGCTATTTAACAGTCTTAAGCAAAGTTTCTTTTTTTTTCTTATCAATTAAGTATAACAAAGTAGGGGAGAATTTTATCAAGATAATAGGAGGGAAAGAAAGAATTTAACTAATTTCTTAGGCAAAATGCAAATATGCATCCTCCCTTCCTTGCTGCCATGACTACATTTGTGAATTCATATTGTGTAACATCACTACCACCAAAAAAACCTCATAATTCTTTCTATAGGGCATTCTTCAGGATTGCACTGTTTAATACACAAGCAATTACAAGATTGCCCATGTATGCTAATAAAAAACTTTTTGAATAAGAAAAACTTGATATGCATGTGTGGTTGAATATTGATGTTTCATGGATTTATTTGGATTATTATTTCAGGAAGTTGTAAACAACCCGTGTCTTGGGAGCTGAATGGTTGAGAAAAATGTAATAAATAAGGTGGGAAGAGATAAAAGGAGAGAAGCAAAAGAGATGCTTCCTTCAGAAATTGTCCTAAACCCAGTTGGGGCATTGCATTCCAAACAATCTTGTCTTCACATGGAGAATGGAGTCATGCATTCATGCCCTAAAGATCTCATATGACTTTCCTAAACAGTTCTGCCTTTGTAAATTTGGTTTGAAAGTCCTGAAGAAGGCAACAGCTAATCATGGGACAGATGGTCAGGGCAATCTGAAGTTGTCAGTTGTAAAGAAAAGCTTAGGCAAGTTATCACCAGCATCTCTTCCAGATCTTTGACAAACACGTAGTATGGAAATACTGTGGGGATGACTAGAGACGAGCATAGCATGAAGGGAAGTCGAGGGGAAGTTCTGCTCCTGGACTAATCAATAGACCTATGTTCCTGCATCACTCACAAACAAAATGACCTTCAAAATCTCTTCCTCTGTTTAAAGGCCTATAAATCTACAAGTGTTTTAGCAAACCAGAATGAAGGACTAATCAAATAAGAACAATAAAGGAACTGAACACAGAGGCTTTGAAGAACCTACTTTCTCTAGGTCTGTTGAACTACAATCCCTCTAATTACTTGCCAGCATGGCCATAACCCTGGAGTAGAAGAAATATTCCAATTTCTAATGTACCATCTCAAAAATTAAATCAAGACATTTTTCTATAGTATGTTATATTGAATGTTTATCCTTTTGTTTTGCAGACTATTAGAAAACAAATGGAAATCTAAATCTATTTTGCTTTCAGTTAGCAAATGTCATGCCATTATTGTGAACATATTTTATCCCAGAAATGTTTTGAGTCTAAATATCTTGTTTCTAAGAGCACCTCAGAAGATAGTACCAAGAGAGAGAAAATGACTTTTTTATCAGTCATAATACATATAATGTGACATTCAAACATAACAAGTGCTATTCAATTGCATGTAAGTCACTCAAGGTGATCAAAACACTTATCATTTTTATGCAAAGAAAAACAGAGGTGAGAATTCTCAAAACAAAACAAGTAAAGCTTTCACCTCTGTGTGTGTGCATGTGTGTTTGTAAGTGACCTGGAGTGGAGTTCAACTCAGAGGAGACTATCTATCAGCCTATCTATCTAACCATCCATCCATCTACACACAAACAGTGTAAACAACTTACAAATTTATGAGCACAAGCTCCCCCATTTATTAAGGAACTGAATGTATATTTAAACAGAGATACCAAATAGCTTTGCTGTTAATATACTGTGTTATGTCAAGGACAAGAAGCAAATCTTCATATCATAATCCAGGCTGATCCATCCCAACCAATGTATATATGGGCAGAAAAATTGCTAGGTCATGCCAGCAATCATGAACACCTATTTTCATCATGTTCCCCAGCAGCAAAAGTTTAACAGATTTTTTTTTTAAATGCACAAACTCTGTATAAAAACAGATAAAATGGTGCACCTCAATTATTTCATATTTATTATTTAGTCAAGCTCACTATCTCAAAAAAACCCTAAATGGTTTCCGAACTTTCTTGAAGTTGTAAACTGCACAGCATGTCTGGAAGTTTATACCAATATCACACAAATTATTAGATTCATAATGAAGGATTCCTACCAGTTCCAAGAGAGCCTTCTTCCTGGCCCCAGTGATCTGAAACAGTATGCCATGTCTTTAGGAAATCTATAGGGAACCCAACCAACTAGTCTTTCCCCTTGGGGGGAGTTGAATTAGTGGTGGTTTCTACCGGTTCGCCCCAGTTCGAGCGAACTGGTAACGGCAGCAGGAGGCTCCGCCCGCCTGCCTGGACATCATCACGGATGCTCGCGCATGCGCAGATGGTTCTGCGGATACACTGAAGCTCCGCACATGAGCAAAGCAAGCACACCAGAGGTGGGTTTCAGCAGGTTCTAACCAGTTCTGGAGAACTGGTAGCAGAAATTTTGAGTAGTTTGGAGAACCGGTAGTAAAAATTCTGACTGGCCCCACCCCCATCTATCCTCTGCCTCCCAAGTCCCAGCTGATCAGGAGGAAATGGGAATTTTGCAGTAATCTTCCCCTGGATTGGGGTGGGAATGGAGGTTTTACAGAATCCTTCCCCTGCCACACCCACCAAGCCACGCCCACAGAACTGGTAGTAAAATAATTTGACATGCGCGCCCATAGTTCCTAACCAGTAGCGAAGGTAAGTGAAAACCACTACTGAGTCGAATGTGATTGTAGAAAATGTGAAAGACAGATCTACTAACATAGTCATAGTAGATAATTCCAGTTTAACTGATCTTCATTTCTCCCTCAGATTGTTTAATGTATAGTTATCAAACAAAAATTACAAATTCAAACAAGCAAACTCAAAGAAATTAAAAGGTGACAGTGACAATAGGCACATTAGTGCACTTACGCACCCCCCTCCTTAAGGACCTCCTACATATGGGGTGAAGTCCACAGAAATTAAGTTGGAATCAAAACTATGAAAGTTAGTGGTAATTATAACTATGTTAAAGCTAGTTAAAACTTTGAAAGTTAATAGTAGTATTCATTCTTTACTCCTGTGAAAAAGGAGCATGAAAGCATTATGAGACACATGCCACCCAGAAGTGAGGGCTAGTACTGCCTTAGTTTGATTTCTGCCTTCCAATGCAGTGGAGGAATAGGCCTTGTCTATAAATTGAACAAATATATATATTAAGCAAATCAATCTGCTTTTGAGATGTCATCTTACTTTTCAACTGAAACAAAAATGTAGTTCCAGACTGGAAATAGGGAATGCAGTCAGAAATGTCTTCTTGGTCTTTAATAGACTTCAGGATTTGGGGTGGTTCTTTTATACATCATGTAGCAACACCTAAGCGTTCATTTATTTTGTTTTGTTTTGTTTTGTTTTGTTTTGTTTTGTTTTGTTTTGTTTTGTTTTGTTTTGTTTT
>WNWU01000018.1:4555780-4575864 GCA_012654045.1 Ptyas mucosa
GGAAGGAAGGAAGGAAGGAAGGAAGGAAGGAAGGAAGGAAGGAAGGAAGGAAGGAAGGAAGGAAGGAATTTTCTTCATTCATGAAATCAGGAGAAGGTGACTGGAAATTAGTTGGAGTAGTATTAGTGAAACATTTTTCCTGGCATTGCAAAAATAGGTATTTGTCCCTTCCCCTAAGCATTTTCAAGAACACAAACATTATTCTGTAAATAACCTTAAGAATAAGAAACTAATTGTGATTCTTATTAGTAGTTTCATCATTTGAGGAAGAATTTTTTTTAGGCGGGGACTTACTTACTGCCTTAGGCAGAACAAATACAGTGACTGTTTCTTTTTCAACTGGCATTCTGCAACAATTACCTCAATAAAATAGCGGAGAATGCGTGTTTTCCCTCCACTGAGCACTGAAAAGGAGATACATCCATTTAGTGGTCATCATTGCAAAGCCAAGGAAGTAATGATATTGCACTGCCAATGAGTGCTCCAAGTTTTTTGTTTTTTTTTAAATTTATTTATATGCCGCCCTTCTCCGGAAACTCAGGGCAGCTTACAATGCATTAAGCAATAGCCTTCATACTTTTGTATATTTTTATACAAAGTCAGCTTATTCCCCCCACAACTGGGTCCTCATTTTACCCACCTTAGAAAGGATGGAAGGCTCAGTCAACCTTGAGCCTGGTGAGAATTAAACTCGCAGTAATTGCAGGCAGCTGGATGTTAAATGCTGCCTTAGTAGGAGATTAGCCTTCTATGCCACTCAGGCTCAGTGGGTTTCTGGAATACAACTTATGCCTCCATCAGTTCTGAAATAATTGAACATTCATTCATTCATTCATTCATCCATTTATTATTTGTTATCAAAATTATATAGCCAGGCTACCGATCTCTTAAGAAGTCACTTTGGACAGTGTGTACAGCAAAGATATAAAGCATATAAATTGAATACATAAATAAAGGAATAAGATGTGTCTTTAAAAATCATCATTAAAATGTTTAAAGCACATGGCACACCAAGAGACAAACCAAATGAAAGCTACGTGGATGCAGCAACCATCATTTATGAGAGATATGTCATTATGAACCTTCACCATAAAGGAAATTCTGGTTTCTGTAATGAGGTAGTGATGTAGCTGCATGCTGGATATCAGCAAGCATTATTGCCATTATGTGCTGGTGTTTGGGATCCCTAAAATATAATAATGAATCAGGCTATTATAGAGTGTCCCGTCCTCTGGAAAGCCTTGACAAGTGGGAAGAAGAACATGAGCAATTTCTTTCCAAGGTGGTTCAGCAGATTACAGCAGGCCAATGACCTCTAAATGTTAGAAGTAGCATATGGAAATATGGGTGAAAGGACAAAGCCAAAGACTTGGAATGAGCATTGAAACAAGAACATCCACAAAGCATTAATTAGTCAGCTATGACCAAAGGGGAGAATATTCTTTAAGGCAGGGCATCAATTCAATGCCTCCCTAGGCCTTCCAGCAGCAAAACAGTCAAAACAAATTGGAGAAGACAAACCTAGAAGACAAACCACAAAAAACACAGTTCAGCCAGCAAGTACAGGGTCTCGGACCATCTTTGCCTTGGGCAGTGTTTAAAAGGAAACATTATACCATGAGCACAAGTTCAACACAATGTTCTAAACAATACATAGAAAAGAAAGACAAGCAAGATGAAATTCAGAGAAACTCAGCTCTCCATAATAAATGTGCATCAGTTTGAGTATATTACTTTACAACATGGCATCCTTCAAGACTATCAAAAGGGCAATGTGAAAACTGGTTTTGTGTCAATTATCTTCTCTTTTGTTATTATTTTATATAATAATATTGAACAGTGCTTATGGATAATTTTCATTATTCATCAAATATTCAGCACTGAGAGCCTATGTATGTAATAGTTAAAGCATCAGGCTAGAAACAGGGAAACTGTGAGTTCTAGTCCCACCTTAGGCACAAAGTCAACTGGGTGGCCTTGGGTTAATTACTTTCTCTCAGTCCTAGGAAGGAAGCAATGGCAAACTACCTCTGAAAAATTTTGCCAAAAAAACCTGTAGGAACTTGTCCAGGCAGTCTCTGAGAATTGGATATGATTGAATGGAAGGGAGGGGGGAAAAGGGTCAGTGCTAAGTAACCATTTTTGTAGGTGGACATCCACTTGCAGTACAGATTGAGCATTGTTGGATTACCATAATAGATGACTGACTAAACAGGTGGGTTTTTAAACATTATCTTATTAAATGTTTTTGTTTCCTTCTACATCAGCAGGAAACCTGGGATTTTAATTGTCACCAATAGGGATGAATTCTTAAGGAAAGTAGCATATACAAAGATTGTTAAAAAGAACAGAGGGCTGGGACCAGATGTTGACTGACTGGTAATGTGTGAATTATGGATGTTGTACTGTGGTCTTAAAGTTGCTTGTTTTAAATAGTTCTTCCTCTAACTGTATTGGGTTTTATTCTTGCTTGCATGCAGAGTTCCTTCTCTTAGATAGAATCAGAATAAATGAATGAATGAATGAATGAATGAATGAATGAATTGTACCCTTTCAAATTAAGCCTGTGTGATGTTAAATTTAGAATTTATGGATTCAGAAATTCACTCTTTTTTTTCTAATACCCCTGGGTTGTGGACCTTTTAAAAATGTGTCCAAATAGCCACCATAAAAATACAATCAGAAACAAGCTATTTAGCTTCATGGTTAAGATTGTGGGTTGTATTTCTAAATTGTAAAACAAGTTGTGTTGTTTTTCCAACTGGGTATGGTATTCACGGCCATTGTATTCCCTCTCATATTTTTCACATTAGTTTCATAGATGATGTTTTGTATAATTTAATTTGTATAATAAACTAGGCCTTACTTTGCAAGGTAAACATTTCTTTAACGTAAGTGCCACTAAACAGTGAATGGACTCAGAATAAGATAATCCAGCCCAGATATTGTAGTGCTATTGTATCTCTCACCAATAGTGTAATTCGGGGAAACATTGTGCAATTTTTGGATACTTTGCAGCAATGAGCAACAGATTAATTGATGGATCATCTTGCTTTGGCCTAGAAACAAAGTAATAATGAGGCTTTCAACTATTATTATTGTTTGTGGTAATTAGCGGAAATAATTAATTAATTAATTAATTGTCATAGCCAGAACACAATTAAGGGCAGTGTACATAATCAATTACAGCAGTAATCAATAAGAACTACATAATAAAATGTACAACACCCACACACAATCCAAAACAGCAATATACAAACACATAAGTGCTGGGGGAGGGGAAAAAATCATCCAAAATCATACCACTCCCAGACCCAATTCCAATGGGGAAAATAACCAGATCTTTCATGCCTTCCAAAAGGTGGGAAAGGTTGAACCTGAGAAAAATCTCAGCAGGAGCTATCATTCCAAGAATGGGAACAGCAACAGAGAAGACACTTTTTCTGGTCCCTGCCACATGACAATGTCTGAGCAACAAGACCCAAAACATGCCAGGTATGTTAGATGTGGGCACTGTACCACAAAGGAATCTTCAATGGCATTCAGCAGCACACTGGTAACCAGTGCAACTCACAAAATAGAAGTATTATTTGCAGTTAGCAAAATACACTCATAGCTATCAGTCTGCTGCATTTTGGATCAGATGAAACTTCTGAATAATCACCAAAAGTCACCCCATGTAGAACATGTCAAGGAATTCACAGAGCAACCCTAGAGTAGCAAGGGTGTGCACATGAAAGCAATTGAGAGCAGTTGCGAAATAACACAGCCAACACAGAGATACACTGAGTTGTGTTTACTTTCAGGAAAATAGTAATAAGGCACAGTCCAATAAACAGTCCAGGTCATACACAGATAAAGCAGTAGATAGTAAAACAATAGTCCAGGGATATTCCAATAACAAAGTCTTCTTACCAGTCAGCGTAGTCATACACAATAAACAGTTGCAAACAGTAGCAAAACACAGCACAGAGCAGTAAAGAGCAGTAACGATCAGCAAAGAGTATCAAAGAGAAACAAACCCTGTTTCAAGCTCCCTCTTAAAGTCATTGGCTACAGAGCAAGCCAATCAGGACACAGTATGATGCAATACAGCAAAACAGTCTTAAAGCTATAATGCAGGTTTATATATTGCCAACCCAACAAGTTAGGTAATTATCATTTCCTAACAGAACACATTGTAGTAAACCAAACTGGAGGCTACTAAGGTATCAGTGATCATGAAAAAGGCCCCCTGATCTAGGAGAAGGTTCAAGACGATGACATATAAAGACCTCTGAGCTAGGACTGCCACTTGTTCTTTGAGCAGGGGACTGAATCTCAGACCTCCATCTGTTTGGGACAATGCAACCCCACCCAGAACCAAAGATGGAAAGTCCCTGAACCCAGGAGGCCTCATAATCTACAGCTGTTTAGACTTATAAAGCTTGAGCCCAAGATTGCTTTCCTCCATTAAGCCGGCAATACTTGATAAAGAAGGGAAAAATATTCCGGAAGAGGCTAGAGAATCTCCTCCTATTTCATCTCAGTGCTTTGAGAGATTATAGTCCATCAAAAAACTGTTTTTATAATTAAAAGTTAAACGTTGTATTTCAAATGGCTCAGAGAGAATTGTAAATCAAAAGTATGCAATCACTTCCGGTGGGATCGCGACATCGCTGGACGCTTCTTTTTGAAGCGCCAACCCAGGGCTCCATAGAACCGGAAGAACAGCTACTATCAGCTGTCTTGCAGTTTGGAAACTTTCCTCCTGGTAAGAGGGGGGAAAGTGAGTAGACGGGTGGGGTAGAGCTCCCTAAGAGTGCCAGATTTTACCCATAATCTGGCGCTCGAAGATGAGAGCTCCCCGCTAAGCCTGTCAGTACTCCGGACCCTGGATGTCTCTGCTTTGCAGAGCTAGATGTCATGACCATCCCAGCAACCAACTTTAAATAAATACTTTTTGAATCGAGCTGGCGGAGCATAAGCAGCAAGAATAAAACAGCAAGTATTTTCTTTTTTTTTAACTCCAAAGATTTACCTTCTTTAAAAGATTTTTTTTAAGTAGAGAAAGTGAAAGCAAGATGGCGTTTGAGTTTCAACGGGGCGTGAAGAAGTGAAAGTTAAAAGCAATTATTGACAAGCCCCTGTTTGAAATGTAAAACTCTTTTCTGAAAAGTGGATTAACCAAGAAAGGAAGTAATTATAATAATTGAAGCAGTAATATAAATTACAAATTTTAAAGGGTCTTTTTTTCTTTTTGATACTTTTTTTTCCTGTCCTTTTGGAAGGGAAAGAAGAAGGGGGGCAAGATGGCTGGTCTTTTTGAAAGCAAAGAAAGCAAAGAAGGGTTAATTAACCCTCAAATATGGTTTGATTTTGAGGAAGCTTGGAGCTCAATTACCTCTGCTTTATTGGAAAAAATTGATACTATATTTCAAGCTTCTCAAGCTGGAAACAATGAAACACATGGAAATACTGGGTTGCAATCTAGCAGTGGGGGATTGATTGAAGAGCTGGGAGAAGGAAAAGAACAACAACAACAGCCTACAGTATTTTTAGAGAGTAAGATGGATGCTTTGCAGAATAAGGAGCAAGAAATTTTGGGAGCTGATGAGATTTTGGCTATACGAATTTTTTGTTACAAAGTCCAACCTGCATTTAAAGAGCTGTTTTCAGAAGAAGTTATACTTTTGCAAAAATTTTATAATATGCAATCCCAAAAAATGCAAGATTATATTGGAGTTAAAAAAGGCAGAGGAATCAAAGTTAAGAAAAGAGTTCGTAAAAAGGAGAAGAAGATAGACTGGAGACAAGGAAAATAACCCTGCTTGATGAGATGATGGTCCTTAAAAAGTATTGTTTAAGTGTTTAAAGATTTGGAATTTTTGGAAGAAAACATCCAACAGCTTAATGCCAGTTAACTAAGCGATGAGCGACGATGAGGAAGTAACCTACAGCTGTATTGCAATATTTTGAGAAGAATAAACAGATCACTGCAACGCTGGTGTGTTGGGTTGTGAAATAAGCCTTGACCTGAGTGATTTGGAATATTTTATTAAGGACTGTAATAAATTTGGACTTAATTGTAATTGCAGAAGCTTTATTGAATATAGTAAATTGGAGTTTTCTGTTTGAAGGTAATAAATATAAGGCAAAAAGACTATGGGTTTAGGGCAATTGCAGCTGATCTGGTGGTTCCCCTAATACGTTTGATGAATTTATTAATCTAATTTTTGGCTGGATTTGATGGCTATTATTTGAAATACAATTACAAAGTCACTCGGGGGGGTTATATAAAGAAGCAATTTTTATTTAGGTGGGTAGACGCAAATGAAGATATTCTACATGCTGTTGGAAGATGTGAAGATAAGAAGATTAACAACTGGTTTAATCTAGTATGAAGAATTTAAATGTTTGATATAGCTATTAAATGATGTTTTTAGTTGATTTGTTAATATGTACTGATAAATTAATAAGAGGTTTGATTATTATTTTTTAGTTAGAAAATGTTTTTTTTTAAGTGTTTTAACTTAAAGTGGACCTTGATGGTCTAAAAGTGGAGGATGGAAGAATTTATATAATATTTTATTTTAAATTTGGGGTTTTTGAATGAGGTTTTTCTTGTTTCCAATGAAAGAAGTTATAAAATACCTTGTTAAACTGTATAGATCTAATAATCTGCTAAGTGTGTATTAGTTAAATTGAGTAATGATAGGTTTGATTAGATAATATTTAACTGTTTTATTAACTGCTGCAACTACAAATGGATATTAATTTTGTTAAATTAGATGGAATAAGAAGAAAGAAGACTTGCTTTCCTTTTATCTATTTGTTTAATGATTATGATAAGTGAGAGATGGAGTTGAATTTAGGAGATTTAAGCTGTATTTTATATTTTGTATTTGCTCTGGGAAGTCGGGGGGGTGGTTGGGGAGGGGGGTAAATGTATGTAAAACTTTTAAAACTTTTTCAATTAAAAAAAAGTGAATTCAAGGGTATAGGCATGTGGTCAGAACCCATAATCTGATTTAAAATATTTTATTAATGATTCAGTTGTTTATATTGTATAAAGGAGTTTACATAATAGAATAGAACATAATAAATATCTGTGCAGAATGATTATAATATAATTAAGTAGACTATCATCAGTGAGCTTCTGCAAAATTTTTACTGTTCCACTAGAAAATTCTAGTCACTCTCATCATTGGGGTGGGGGGGAGGCAGGGAACGATAAATTAAATAATGGCTTTTCAAAGTGCTCTGACTTTTCTAAATGGCCAAACAATATTAGGAAATATTAAATAATAGTTAAAAGTGTTTTAGCACAACTCCTGATGGTCTCCCACTGATGTACTAACCAAGTCTAACCTTGCTTAGCTTGTTTTGATAACATTATAAATAATTTTATATTTCAGTTCAATAGAACTGAGTCATAAATAGTTACAATCCTTTCAGCTGACATTTCCACTATTGTCTGTTGACACTTTCTCCGGTTTGTAAAGAACAGACTTTCTGGAGAGTATAGATGTCTGATAGATATAGTAATGGCATTCCAAGGTTATTTTTCTGTCTAGAAAGTATACTTTGAGTTGAAATCATTGCAAATGCCTTCAACTGATGATTGCACCTTTGTATAGCTTGTCATCAATTTCTAGCAGATGCACAGTATCTATATTTACTGAAATCTGAATTCTTTGTATCCCAAACATATCAACACAGAATCTATACAGCATTCTCCAACAGTTGGAGCTTCAGATCTCAGCCAACCCAGGAAAACTGGGATTAACTCTACAGAAGATTTTCCTAACTGTCCCTGAAGATCCTAGAGATAGAATTAGAACTCCTCTCTATGCAAAGCACTAGGTTGCAGCTCTTCCGTCCCAGGTTCAATTTAGAAATTATATATATTTAGAACTTTTCAATGCAGTAGAAGTATGCAGAACAAAACAAAATGGAAAGGATAGAAAATAAGAAATGAGGGGGGGGGAATAATAAGAATTGAAAATATACTGTTATGCTTTCAGCCCTTCTTTCTATTCAGTATCACCTTAACTTTTTAATCATTCTCTTTGTCCCTTAATTCCCAAAATTTAGAAACGTTCTTAATATTTTGTCCATTTGAAATATATAGCCGTCAGGATCTGCCTGTAAAGAATTTGTTTGAGGACACTGAAAGCATAATCCGAAAAAAATCAGTGTAGATGGCTATCTCTTTTTTTACCTATATCGTTTTTTCCTTGATTAAGGAGACTTTATATCCAGCATTAAGCTGTTGCACTATTAAAAGTGTTAATAGCTCCATTATAAAAAATGCTGCATGCAAATACACCATTATTTTTGTGACTGTTCCTATGAATATTCATAAATATAAAAATAGTCTAGGATTATCAAAAATATTTTTTAATGAAGCAAATGTTCACATAGTAACATTTTCCTTCTCTAATTCTAGGTTTTGCAATAGCAGAAGGTTTTTTGTTTTGTTTTTAAAAGTCTGTCTTGATTTTGCTGGGCAGTCTGTGCTTAGCAGGGTTCCGTTTTCCCACATGTGCCTCCTTCATAAAGCCGCTAGCTGATTTTAAATAAATGTAAGAAAATGTTTGCAGAGAGCCCCACTATTCACTCGGCTTGATCCAATATTCCTATGAAAATACAGAAAGCAAAGAATTAGATTTCAGGTTATGACCCAATGAAACGGGATGGGGACTAGAGCCACTCAGATAAATGAAAACATTAAAAACATAATAAAAGGTTTTTTTAAAAATCCAGTCTAAATAATTTAAACAGAGAATTAGCATCTTCTAATAATCTTCTGTTTAGATTATCTTGTTTTGCTTTAGTTTGTAGATTAGCTCATGATTAAAGTGTCTCTCCAGTCAAGCTTCATTGTTTTCAGGTTTCTTTTTCTTTACAATGCAACCCTGACCTAAATGCACTTGTAGCCTGAGTACAAGATTTGAGAGCATGAGCATAAAAATCATTATTAAGTGAAGTACTTACAGTTTTATTGCAAAATCAATGAACTTCTGAAGTGATTTGACTGTGTTTTGCAGCTGTTGCCTTTACCTGTGAATGTTTATCATATCACTAATCCCAAAGGTGTTTTTCCCAAGAGGCAGCTGGACTTTCTTTTTTTTCTTTTAAGACGTTTCGCTTCTCATCCAAAAAGCTTCTTCAGCTCTGAAGAAGCTTCTTGGATGAGAAGCGAAACGTCTTCAGAGAAAAAACAGAAAGTCCAGCTGCCTCTTGGAAAAAACACCTTTGGGACAACTATGACCTGGATGACTAAGAATCTCCATAGACATCACATCACTAGCTATAATATTTTTAGAACAGTGTTTTGAGAGATGCTTCTATTTTTATTATTTTTCTTTCCAGATCATGTTTGTTACTTTCCCAAATGGTTATTTTCCCCTCTTGTTTTCTCATACATCTCTTATAATATTTTGTCTAAGTCAGGTGTGAAATCCAATTTTTTCCCTACCAGTTCTATGGGCATGGCTTGGTGGGTGTGGTAGGGGAAGGATATTGCAAAATCTCCATTCTCACCCCACTCTGGGGTCAGCCAGAGGTGGTATTTGCCGGTTCTCTGAACTACTCAAAATTTCTGCTACCGGTTCTCCAGAACCTGTTAGAACCTGCTGGATTTCACCCCTGGTCTAAGTACTTGACAAAGAACTGAATCAGAGTCTTACAGTATTTCATTCTTTCCCACAACATTTTAAAATATGAGTGAACAGCAAAATTCCAAGAGTATATATTTCATGGAATATTAATTATATCCCTTCCCAGCATCTGAAGGTGCCACTGTTAGATACCAACATCAACATTTTAATCTGGAAAGACATCCTGAGTCCAAAAACAACTGCTCCCATACTTGGTCTTCCTCTTCATGTCCCTACCTTTTCATATCTCATTTCCAGGTACATAAGCAGTGACAACAGCAATCAGAAAGAAAGAAATACATGTATTTTTTCTTATTTCTCCTTTTGGACAGTGATGCAGAAAAATGAAAGGATTAAAACAACCAGTTATGCCACTTTTAAGAAGATAGCGATATTACAATTACTGTTTACCTAGGAACACTGAGACTGTATTTACATGAGGGATTAGATTCTTGATCCAATTTATTTTATAAAATGTATTTATTTTTATGTATGTAACTCACTTGCATTACATTGGATGGCCCTTGTTTTATCTAAAATCTACAGTAACCTGAGCACTTGATAGCTTTAAGCTCTTTGGCTCCACTCTTACATGGAACTCAGTTAAGTCTACATATCCAATTATTCTTCTCTAGAAGCAGTGAAATCCAAATTCCTGAGCATTTTCTTTTGTTTGAATATGCCAATCAATTAAGGCTAACATTTAAATAATTATGTGGCTAGTGATCCCCAGATGTCAACCTGTGCACTTATCTACCTAGCATCTCTGCCAAAATCTTAAATTCTTATAATAAAACAGTTTCCCCCAATTTCATGCTCTCCCAATGTATTGAGAATCATAGACTCATACAGCTGGAAGGGACATTGGAAGTCTTCTAATCCAACTGCCTGACCAGGGCAGGAGTTCGTATACTATTCCAGACAAATGGTTGTCCAATCCTTTCTTGAAAACTTGGAGTACCTACAACCTCAGGAGGCAAGCTGATTAATCATTCTTCCTCTTAGGAAATTTCTTCTTAGTTCCAGGTTATATCTCCCTCTGGGGAGCTTCCATCCATTGATTCTTGTGCTGCCCTCAGGTGCTTTGGAGAACAAATTGATCCCTCTTCCCTGTGATAGCCTTTCAAGTATTGGGAGATGACTATCATGTCACCCCAACCCTTCTCTTCAACCCAATTCTCTTAGCCATTCATTGAACAGTTTAGCCTCCAGACCTCTTGTCATCTTTGTTGTCCTTCTCTGCACTCTTACTAGGACTTCAACATCTGTTTTGTGTCATGATGACCAGAACTGGACACACTGTTCCAAGTATGGCCTCACCAGTGCAGTAGAGATCAGTACTATCAATTCTTGTGATTATGATGCTATCCCCCTGCTGACGCAGCCTATGACTGCATTGGTCTTTTTGACAGCTGCGGCACACTGCTGGCTAGATGGTGGTTACTAGGACATCTAGATCCTTCTCACAGTTGCTGCTGTTGGGCCAGGCACTGCCCATTCTGTACTTATGCAATTGGTTCTCCTGCCTAAGTGCAGTACCTTACTTTTCTCACCACTGACTGAACTGCATCTTGTTCAATAGGGCCTAAAGCTCAAGTCTGTCAAGATCATTCTGAATCTTGAGTCTATTTCCCAAAGTGTTAACAGTTACCCCAACTTGGTATCATCTGCAAATTTGATGAGTTCCTCTTATATCCCCTCTAGATCATTTATAAAGATGTTGAAGAATACTGGCTACACAACATGACCTTGAGGTACCCCACTGCATACTTCCCTCCATGTAGATGTAGTTCCATTGAGAACCACCCACTGAGTGCATTGATCAGCCTACCACAAATCCATCTGGTGGTTACACTGTCTATCCCACATTATTATTTTTTATTAAGAAACAGGATGTGGCTACTGAATGCCTTACTGAATCCTAAATATACTATATTCATAATGTTTCCTTGATCCATTAATTTAGTCATTTTACCAAAGAAGGGAATAAGGTTTATTATTATTTATGAAATTTGTTTGCTGCCCATCTTCCTATAACATGATTCTGGGGGGCTTACAACATCTCCATCTCTTTCTCTCTCCCTTCTTACCATCTTCTCTCATTAGTGGACCAATAATTTTGTTGCTTTATTCTTGTTCTTTACATATTGAAATAAACTTTTAAAATTATTTTTGGCATTTGTTGCAGGTCTTACTTCATTCTGTGTCTTAGCTTTCCTATCTCAGTCCTTATGGGTTCAGGCTATTTGTTGGTATTCTGTTTTTGTTACATGCTCCTCTTTCAATTTTTTACACTTGTTCTTTTTGTCCCACAGTTTGTCAGAAAGCTCTTTGTGCAACTATGCTGGTCTTTTCTGGAATCTCTTGTTTTTCTTTCTCTGTGATAATGCTTTTATTTGTGCCTTTATTATCTCATTTTTCAGAGTTTTCCAAGCATCTTGAACTATTTTTACCTCTAGGATTTCCATCCATGGATTCCTTTCTAATCTCTCTCTTAATTTGCTGAAATCAACTCTGTTGAGGTGAAAAGCACTGGTCTGACTTTGTTCATTACCTGTGTTTCCATTGTGATGAATTCTAGTATGACATGGTCATTCTGCCCCAGAGTTCCTACAATGTCCACTCCCCCAACCATTTCACCCCTTTGGTAAGAATTAAGTCCACTATAGTTGACCCTCTAGTTCCCTCCACAAACTTTTGTATGACTAAGTTGTCAGCTAGGCACATTAGGTACTTGTCCCACTCACTGCAAAGTTTGTCTCCCAGTTGATGTCTGGGTAATTAAAGTCCCCTCTTATTACAAGGGTGTTTTTCTTGTTAGCTGATTAGGAAAATGTTCCTCTATTTCCTCTGCTTAGTTGGGTGGTCTATAATACATATGTATAATAGTGTCATTTTTCCCCTCTAATATTCACTCAGGTACTTTCAAGAAAGCTTTCATCCTTGTTATTGTGTATTTTGTAGTGTTATAGTAATTCTTTCATACAATACAACTCTGTCCTCTCTTTTGTTGGATCTGTTTCTTTTGAGCAATTTATATTCTTCTAGCAATATGTTCCAATCATGGCTTCCATCCCACCAAGTTTCTTCAACATTATCATATCTGTTCTTATTTACTAGGACTTCTAGTTCTTCCTGTTTGTTCCCCATACTCTGAGCATTAATGTACGGGCATCTTAATCCTTTATTTGCTATTGTCTGATTTGCTTTCTAACTCTATTCTACAAAATTCATCAACCACCAATGCCCAGGAAGAGAAAAATTAAGAAGCAGGAACAAATAAAGAAATCACTAGGATTAAACTTTTCTTCTAGCACCAGTTCCCTTGTAAGAAAGATCTTGATAATTTACTATGTGTTGATACATTTATTATATTTTATTTTAAAATGAATTTTAATGCTACTTGAAATCCTCTTGGAATAATTTACACCTGAATATACATAAGTGAAAGATTAACAAATAAATAACATCTATCTTAACTGCAAAACTGAACAGAGAAGACATAAGCATCTACAGATATTTATGCATATGCAAAACTTGTGCTCTCTCTCTCTCTCTCTCTCACACACACACGCACACACGCACACAAAGAGAGGGAGAAAGGGAGAGAATAGCCGAGTTGGAAGGGGCCTTGGAGGTCTTCCAGTCCAACCCCACTGCTCAGGCAAGAAACCATTCACATTTCAGACAAATGGTAGAGACAGGTGGGAGAGGGAGAAAGAGAGAGCGGGGAGGGAGAGAGAGAGGAAGAGTATGGAAACTCCTTGATACAGGTGATTTAATATCACAGTAGTGGCATTCATCGAAGTTGTTAATCACCTTAATCACTTATCTCTGTAATGAAAATACATGCCAACAAAGAAATAATTATAGATACTATACTGTAGACCTGTGTTTAGATCCTCCTCGAATATGCTGGCATAGAAATGTTTAGATAGATAGATAGATAGATAAATAGATAGATAGATAGATAGATAGATAGACGGACGGACAGATGGACAGACAGATACATAGATATCATTATTATATTAAATACCCAAACTTAATTGAGCTGACAATGTTTCCCAGAAAATTCAATCATTTCTTCATTTCAACATTTTACTTTACATGGACAACATCCTACTGTTGTTGTGACAGATTCAATCCAAATTATCCAGGGAACTTTCAGGAGATCCATTTCCTATTAACCCTTTTTATAGAATATATCTTCTTGTTATAGAAAAACTTTCTGCAGTTGATAACATGTGTAGCCTAATGTTCACATGTATCTCCTATGAAAAGAATGGGTCCATTATAAATATATATAATGCTTTAAACAAGCTGCATGAATCTCAATTGTATTTCCTCTCAATTTAAAAGAGTTTTTTCTTATAGTAAAACTACAATTAATAAACTCCTTTTCAACTCAGATTCATTAATTTCTTTACAAAGTTTTATTCTACTAACTCTTGTCCTTACCTCAGACCCTGCTACAAAAATAATACGAAATTGCAGTCATAAGATTATAAAGGTTCATCTTTATCATCTTCATGATAAATTAGCAAATTATGAGATTAGCAAATTCAAAATATTCCTTTTTTCCCAATAATTTTTAAAATATTTTTATGTTTAATTGTTCTATTTCTTTGCTCACTTGCTGTTCTAATAGTATTTATACCTTTTTACTGATATTATCATTTTTATTATATTGCATTTATGCATATATTATTTTATATCAGTGGTGAAATCCAATTTTTTTTACTACTGGTTCTGTGGACATGGCTCGGTGGGTATGGTGTGGCTTGGTGGGCATGGCTTGGTGCAGGGGTGGGTTCTACTTACCTTTACTACCAGTTCGCAATGGGATCGCACTTCTGTGCATGCGCAGATCACTTCTCATGATGTCAGGGTCAGTGGGCGGAGCCTCCCGCCAGTTTTACTACCGGTTCTATAGAACCGGTCTGAACCAGGGACAAACCACCACTAGCTTAGTGGGCTTGGCAGGAGAAGGATACTGCAAAATCTCCATTCCCATCCCACTCCAGGGGAAAGATACTGCAAAATCTCCATTCCCTCCCCACTCCTGGGGAAAGGATATTGCAAAATCTCCATTCCCACCCCACTATGGGGCCAGCCAGAGGTGGTATTTGCTGGTTCTCCAAACTGCTCAAAATTTCCGCTACCGGTTCTCCAGAACCTGTCAGAACCTGCTGGATATCACCCCTGCTTTATATTAATGCTATTCTATGATTCCTTGTGTACAATGGGTAATTTTTAGATATAAATAAAACAGTTTTGATAAGGATATTCTTGTCTCATAACCGATGTTGTGGGTTATTGAGCAGAGTACCCTTTGAGTTTATGCACAAAAGTGACTGAGAATGATTGTGGATAATAACAGTTCACATACAAACAAACTGGGTTTTGATAATATTTTACTTTTAGGGAAAAAGCAAAATCATAGCCCAAAAACATTCCAAGTCATACACATATAAAGTGAGATAAAGATCAGTCCAGGGATATTTTCCAAATATAAAGTCTTCTTACCAGTTGTAGAAAAATACAATAAAACAGATCTTCTTCAGTTTCATTCAGGAACACAGTTCAATATAAAAACAGTCAATAAATATTATAAAAGCAATAAATAGCCATAATCAAGCAATGATCATGCAGAGAGATCAAATATAGAGTTACAGCATATCAGCAGGTAAAATGGTGTAGTGTCCACACAAAGCATAATTCAGCTCTCCTTAAGTACATTGGCCACAGAGCTCAGCCAATCAGGATGCAGGATGATGCAACACAGTTTTTAAAGCTACATAATACTTTTAGCATAATAATACAATGTTGGTTTATATATTTCCTGACCAACCAGTTGGGTAATAACAATTTCCTAACAAGTTTTATAAGTTCCTCTAGCAAAACTTTCAAGTTCAGCCAATCAAAGGACTTCCAACATAAGCAAAATTCCTTTAAAGCCAAAACATTCTTCTCTAAGGTTAATGTGCTGAAGATACTGTTTGGGTGCTGAATTGTTTAAAGTCAATATTTATAAGCGATTATTGCTGGAGCAATCCTTCAAGCAATTTATTGCTTTTGAATTATTGTCTTGGTGAGCTGTCTATGGTTCTGACTCATCTGATCATCAGTCTCTTCAGGTTCTTTCATACTTGATCAAATAGCCCCTTTGATTCCAATTTATAACAAGATTGCCATACTCAAGGATAAATATGGGTGTCTGTGGGTCTATACATTTAACTATGGAACACTTCTGATGCATCTGATTCTATTAAAAATGTAAAATAATTTTTAAATAGGGCAGTAGATGGAAATAATCATGAGAAACACTTTTCAACTGAATCGAATTACAGGTTCATTTAGGTCGTTCATCAAAGCCTATGCTGAATAATAGTGACTTTTCTCTGCTCCTTTTGGAAATGTCATGTGGTTAACTTAGAAGTGGACTGTAGTTCTGTCTGCCATAACATCTAGTAAAACAGCGCACAAATTTCAGTTATGGCATTTCATTGGGAGGTTTCCCATTTTCCCATTGCCAATGAAATGGAGATGAGAAAGATAACATACACATTTTTACTAGCTGTCACACAGCAGGGGATAGGGATGACTATTATTGATAAGAGCTACATATTGCCCACCCCATTCTAAACAAAATGGATATAGCGATGCATCTATCTATCTATTTATCCATCCATCCACACAGAGAAGGAGGGGGGGTTGGTGGGAAAAAAATATTAGCTATAAAAAGGGATCTGGATCTTTTTGTTTTGCTACAAACAACAATGCCACCTTGCTCTGACAGACTACCCCGCTCTCCAACAAATATATTTTGGAACAAACCGAGAAGATGCTTCGGGGAGTTTCTTTGCTATCATTTGTTTCCCAACACACACACACACCCCAAACAAAAACTCCAAACAGACCCACAAAACTCAAACTAATTAAAGACAAATCATTAACCCTGTTCATCCTGGGAAGGTTAACGAACTCTCCCATATTGCCGAGACCTTCTTGGCACTTAAATGGTTAGGGACTCTATCACACAACATTGTTCTCCTCTCAGGATGCTGGAGAGCTCTTGAGAATGTTATTAGCTGGGTGTTCGCCTTGCCGTTTTTCCACATGAGGCAGATGGGTAATTACGAAGCTAATAGTCTGATTGAGAGAAATCAGATGCAGTGGTTTGCCCAATTAGATGATACATTAGCTCCTTTCTTTGTAAGCAGCTAATGTGTGAAGCAAAGTGGTATTTTGGGGGGTCAGAATCCTTAAACAAGTGCCGAGTTGCAGATTATTGTGTGTGTGTGTGTGTGTATGTATGTGTGTGTGTGTCTCTCTCTCTCTCTCTTTTTTTCTAATGGAGGAAAAGTGCTAAGTCTTTATTACTAAAAGCATAGAAAATGCAAATCAGGCTCTGAAACAAAAGAGTAAAGGGACAGGCGAGAATATTTGGTGTCCAATGTGTCAACCTACAACATCAATTACATTGAAATGCAATGCATGGGAGTCTAATCAAGGATAGTATAATTGTAATAATTGCATGCTTTTGTTGGAGAGCTGCTGCCGTTGTTATTGTCAACCATTTGTTTCTTTCTATTGTTTAAGGAGGTGGGGGATTTTAAATATACATGTCCATTTGAAAAAGTACGTAGGTAAAAAGGCTTGTACAATTGCTCACGATGTATGTCTTGCCTCCTGGTTTCTGGTGGGTGAGAAGAAACAAGTTTTTGCAAGCTGCAAAGTAACCCCAATATTAAATACTGTATGTATCTTAATTTTAATAATAATTAGATTGTTACCTTCTTCTTCTAAAGACAAACCATAGCCTTCATCAAATGCTGGAGAAAATGATGCTGATTTGCTATGCCTATATGATAGCAATGTTATCAACTTCTCTAGGCAGTATATTTTAGACTTGATGTTCTGTTAATTACAGGAATGTGGGTGGGTGGGTGGGAGGGGAGGGAGGGAGGGAGGGAGGGAGGGAATCCAGACATGCCTTTTCTGCATTAAAGTAGATGTGGGAGCTTTTACTCACATACTACTGTCTTTAAATTACATATACCGGAACTTATTTATGAGTAGCAGCTATTCTCCACAGTTTTTCTTTTCCCCTGAAAAAACATTTTAACCTCTTCCTCTTTTAGACTTGGGAAGTCTTCACTCTTTTTTTAGCAACCTAACTGCCCAATGTTAAGCATTCTCCATACACTCAAACTCTATTTTTCTTTAAAGTTTTTATTTTATTAATATATTTATATATATATATATGTAGTAGAAGTCCACCATGGATTTCATAGGGAGAAGATTAAAGCTCTCCACTCCAATGCATACTAGCATCTAAGTCTAACTGGCATTTGCCATTCTCTGGTTTAAAAAAAAATCTGGCATACTTCTTAAAAGTTCTATTTAAAAAGTGGAGGGGAAAAAAGAGCTTACATCAAGGAACTTGATGCTAAAGAAACCTACATCATGAACTGTGTTTGTAAAAAAATTGAAATCCAGCCAATTTGTTTTTAAATTTTTTCAGTACCTAAATTATTGGGAAATGCCCATAAGAAAATGTTACAAATGTAAAGTTTTGAAGTTTTATTCAAAAACTGCTGGACCTGAATACCGCCCTCCTGTCACAAGTAGTAAAGTGGACTGCAATTTTACTCATCCACACATCCCTAAACAATAAATTGGAAACCTCTCGTCTGAGTTGCAATTTCCTGGGTTGCTATAAGATGTTAATGGCTATCTCCCTATGCCCAGTTCTAAGTGTAAAAAGTGTGCCAAGCCCATATTTTCATGCCTGAAGGGAGGATTCCTCTCTCATTGGCCAATTTGCTTCCCAGACCATATTAGCAGGGGCACAAAACTTTTTTCTCTCCAGCTGAGGGCTGCACTTTATTTTTATTTTTACAGTTTTCTGCTTCCAAGGGCTGCAAATTAGATGTCTGGTGGAATGATAATTCATGCCTGCTTTGTTTTGGGGACTAAATAAGACCAAAATAAACCCCAACTGCATTGAAATAAACTTTTGTCTTATCTGACTGGCGTGGGTATTTTTTTAAGTTCTTGTATTACTTTAGTAATTGCTCCATTTTTTTTCCTGTACCCTCTTTTTAATTGTTTAATGTATATCACCGGGATCCATATGATGATTCAGCAACCTTGCAAATCTAATTAATGAAATAAATAAAATAATTTTCTGAAGGCTGCAAAGAGGAGGTTAGGGAGCGCCTTGCACAGGACAGAAGGCAGGCATTCTCCTCAATAGATTTTTGTCACCTAATGCACAACAGTGAGACTTTTGCAGCAGGAATACAGGTAGTCCTTGACTTACAACAGTTCGCTTAGTGGCCATTCAAAGTTACAGTGACACTGAAAAAGTGGCTTATGTTGCAATTTTAGATGTTTAGAAATGTAGTCGTTGTGTTTGTTTGAAACCAAGAGCAGAAACCCTTTATCTTTGGTTAAAAACTTCAGCAAGAGCTGTTTGTTAACCATTCCTCTGGAGTCCCTCTGTGAGGGAGATGGGGCTGTTTCCAAATGTGGTAAATAAATAAATGAATTCCTATCTCTCACCCCTGCTGAAGAAAAATTATAAAAGAGTAATGAAAGAAGGAGAGAAAGCAAGAAGTGGTTTGGTTTTTCCAGGTATCACTTAAGAAAATGACTACCAATCTGAAGAGGCCACTCAGTATTCCTCAAGATCCCTGCAGTTTTATTTCCACTTTCTTTATGTTAGTTAATTAGATGCCATTGAGTTTAGATCAATGCCTGTAAATTGCATAAAAGAATACTCATCATCTCAACCTACTTCTAGTAAGGATAACTCTTCTGTAATCGCTGATATCCTTACATTGGCCTCTATTAGATTTCTATGATTATTCTTGTAAAATACTCCTTTAACTGTACATTTTTCCTATAATTTGGCTGATCTTCTTAAAAATGTGTCTCATATTTTTATTTTTTGCCTCATTTTCTTTGAAATCTTCCTCCTTTCTTTCACATTCTGTGTCCAATACAGAACTTCCATCAGAGCCTTCCCCATACTCCAGAACTGGCCCAAGTTCCTCCCCAACATCCTCATTGTCTGGGTCTCCGCTGGCAGCTGGTGAGCTACAACAGCAATGATATTCATCAGCTGATGTCCAAGTGTAGAGTTCTGTTTATGTTGCTTGAGGCAAGTGTTGGCAGTAAATGAAGAATTTTCTTCAAAAACCCTAAATATATTTTCTGCATTATTGCATTTATCCAATCCAAATCTTCCTGTATTTCCAGATTCATTCATTTCTACAACTTTCCTTTTTCCCTTTATATATAATTAGTACTACATTATTTCCTGTATTTTGGATAGAATAATATAGAATAGAATAGAATAGAATAGAATAGAATAGAATAGAATAGAATAGAATAGAATAGAATAGAATAGAATAGAATAGAATAGAATAG
>WNWU01000018.1:4575874-4610862 GCA_012654045.1 Ptyas mucosa
AGAATAGAATAGAATAGAATAGAATAGAATAGAATAGAATAGAATAGGAATAGCAGAGATGGAAGGGATCTTGGAGATCTTCTAGTCCAACCCCCTGCTTAGGCAGGAAACCCTATACCATTTCAGACTAATGGTTTTCCAATCTCTTCTTAAAAACTTCCAGTGTTGGAGAATCCACAACTTCTGGAGGCAAGTTGTTCCACTGGTTAGTTGTTCTAATTGTCAGGAAATTTCTCCTTAATCCTAGATTGCTTCTCTCCTTGATTAGTTTCCATCCATTGCTTCTTGTTTTGCTTTCAGGTGCTTTGGAGAATAGCTTGACTCCCTCTTCTTTGTGGCAGCCCCTGAGATATTGGAACACTGCTATCATGTCACTTCTTCTCATTAAACCTCCTATAGTTTGCCTGGAATTCCTCAGTACTTCCCACCATCACATCTATGGCTGGTGCATATACTCAGGGTGAAATTCACTTACCTTCTCTACCGGTTTGTGAAAAATGGGGTGCACAGAGGTTTGGGAGCCTGAGGGAGGGCAAAAACACCCCATTTTTGTGAAAAATGGGCCCATTTTTCACAAAAATGAGATGAGCAGGGTGGGGTTTGAGGAAGCCAAATATGGCTCTATTCAGTGTATAAGACACACCAACATTTCCACCCTCTTTGGGGGGAAGTGCGTCTTATACTCCAAAAAATACAGTATGTTTTTTTCAAGTACCATTATTACCTGTCTGCCCTGAATCTACTAGCCATCTGTTAATGTACTCATGTAATTTAAAACCGCTCATTTTTGTCCACTTAGGTTCACTTATTCCTAAAATATCAAACTGAATATGCTTCATTTCAACTTTTTCCAGTTTCCTTGTTCCTGGTTCTTATTTTCTGTGTTCTAATTGTATGTCCCTTTGTAATCCTCTTTTAATATTGGCACCATTAATGAACAAAATTCCTTGCAACTTTGGTTTGACTTCAACTGCCGATCCATTCATAAAAATGTGGTCTTTTACGCTTCTAAATAAATGCCAGCCAAACTGGGCTTCTCATTACCTGGCATGAAAGCTTGTCTACAAGTTTCAACAATGTCTATACAATTTTCTTAGTAATAATACAGAAATGTTTTCCATTGCCTTCCTCCAGATTTGATTTTGGAGTCCTTTTTTTCCTGGGTAAGTTATCTTCAGGGGTGGGCTTCAAAAATTTCAGCAGCGGGTTCTCTGCCCGGTTGCTGGGTGGGCATGGTCATGGTGGGTGTGGCCTAGTCAGCCTCTTGCACCACAGCAGGGGGGGTGTTTTCGCCTTCCCCAAGCTCCAGAGGCTTTCCTCAAGCCTCTGGGAGGGCAAAAATTGCCTCCCCCAGGCTCCAGAGGCCCTCCGGAGCTTCCGGGTGGCCCATTTTTCCCCCTCTCTGAGCCTTCTTGCAGGTCCTGCACTGACCTCGCATATAAAACAGGCTGCGTGGAGACTCCTGGGAGGAAATGGGTGGGGTGGGAGGGGAGGGGAGTGTGGGTGGGGCCAGCCAGGGGTGAGATTTGGAGGTTCTCCAAACCAGCCATAATGTTAGCTACGGGTTCTCCCGAACCCGGGCATACCCATAGCAGCCTACCCCATCTTCCTTTGCTCACAAAGGCCCACTTGCTGTCACTGCTTCTATGAATTATGTTTAGCTACATCCCTCCCTTGTTGATGTTATCATCAAAGGTGATAATACCCTGGAGCTCATGCTCAATTCAGCATCAGAATATTAAGATAATTCACTGATAAAAGATTGGTAGTCCACTGAGAAGTTAAGTCATATTGATTTCGATGAGTCTCATTCCCAAGCAAGTAAATTTGGAATTGTATCCATATTTTCTCATGCCTGCTGAGTTTTGCCAGCCAGCTGAAACAGAATGGCAGAAGAGCAATGAGACGAAAATGTTTAACAGTACCGATAAATCTCATTCACCACAGCTTGAAAAAGAACAATGCCTAAACCATCTTTTAGGGAGAATGCATCATCTTTCCACAGCAAGCTTTGTGTAGATCACAAATTGTCCTGTACATTCTCCAAAATTCACCCTAATTAAAAGCAAATAATCAAATACATTCCATTTAAAAAGTTGGCAAACTTACATGTATTATTGTGTTAGCACCTTGGCATCAAAATGATCACATCATGCTAATCTCATTGTGCAGGAGAGCTTTTGAGTGTGAGATTCGCAGAGTCTGTTTTATTCCCCTCCAGCTCTTTCCCTCCTCCTCCTCCTCCTCCTCCTCCTCCTCCTTCTCTGCAACTTCTTCCTTCCTTTTTAAAGATCTCAAAGAGATAGCTGCCAAAAAGGATGCTATTCTCTGCATATTTCTTGTAAAGCTTAATTTAAAACAAACATTTCCTTTTCCTTGAACTGGTTTAATACATCTGTATAAATATGGCAGAGAATCTGGAGCAGCTTTAGGCTAGTTCAAAATGGAATGCTCTTGTAAAATGAAATGAGAATTGCTTTAAAATAATGTGGAGACCAGTGACTGGGAAAGTACAGGGTCACTTCCCTGGAGTCTATCTGAAAGAAACCCAAACTAATTATATGTGAATACATATTCAGGTTGGCCATTGGACCATCATAGACAGGAAGACACTACACCAGCTAAACTTTGCTTTAGTAACAGCCTCTTCTTTATGAGCCTTTAAATGTTCCCCCATCCCTTAACTCCTCCTTCAATGCTGACAACATTTGTCTTCATTCTTTTTGTTTGGCTTGTTTTTGGATCCTAATTATCCTTTGTTCTTGATTTCTTTTTCAGTCTCAGTTACTGGCTTACTCCCATAGCTTATCAAAACCTCCTCCATATACTATCTTCCATATAGTAACCAAGTGGCTCAATAAACACCAAAATCCAGCCTACATTTATTCTGCTACTGGATCTCATTTGAAGTGATTAGATCAACTGCATCCAAGATCATATGAGGAAAAGATATTTTCTTTAGCATTCTATTTTCAGAAGTTAGGGTCCCTTGGGACTGCATGAAGTTGCACATCGAACTGGAAAGTTTTCCTTTCTCTTTGTCTCCAGCAACTGAAACACAATGCTCTAGGACTGTGATGGTGAACCTATGGCATGCGTGGGAGCCATATCGGTGGGCACGCGAGCTCAGCTCTGCCAACTGATTTTTGGGCCTTCTGGGCCATTCAGAAGTTGGCAAACGGGCTGTTTCCGGCCTCCAGAGGGCCTGCAGGGGGATGGGGAAGGCCGTTTTCACCCTCCCCAGGCTCCTAGAGAGGCTCTGGAGCCTGGGAAGATTGTATGCCAAAAGCGGGGGGGACGCAGAGAGGGTTGCACGCACATGCACAGGGTGCATAGAATTATAGGTATGGGCATGCGCACGCACCCCTCCCGCACTCCTCCCGCTTTTTGCATGTGATGACAAAAAGGTTAGCCATCACTGCTCTAGGATATTCTTTAGCTATTGTTGATGATTCCCCAATACATTTATCAATTAATATCTGAAAAGTAACAGTCTTCACTGCATGTATTGGTGCTGAATTCCACAAGTATGGGATGAAGGAACCTATGGTCCTTCAGATATCAGTAGACATAAGGTGATTCCAACTCCAACCGGTATGGTCACTAATTATGAATGATTAGCATTCTGGTCCAGAGCTAGTCTTCTGAGCTAGTTCTTCCACCTCTGACACAAGCAAACTGTAGGCAAACAAACTAATAAACAAATGGTCTTTGTTCTTTGAAGAGTTGTGTGTTTCATTTTGTTACCAGTCAATTTCTTTGGAGATTATCAATTCTAGTTTGAAGACAAATGGAGAAAACATCTTCGTATTTCCAAAATAATGGTAGTTTTTTCTGTAATTCTGTGAACATCCTGGGAGGGCTTGGTCAGGGAATATATGTGAAATTCAAGGGCATTTTCTAAACAACCTTTGTTTTTAAATCCCCAGAATGTTGCTTGCAAATTTAGGAAAGTTTCTGATCCTTTGACTTCACTACAGAAAAAGTTAACTTTCATTATAAAATAATGAAGAAATAAGTAACAACTAGAGTTTATCTGACAGAGAAAAACATCACACTTTGGCAGATGTCTTAGCTGTGTTGGACTATTTACAAGAACACAACACGGATCTGCAAATTGGGAAATTTCATCTAAAGCTTCCAGAAGCACACTGTAACATTATTTGGGGCCAGGGATTGAGTAGGAATTCCACATAGACCGTGCTGGGAGAATGGGTTGATAAAAGAGCTTAGATCTGAAGCAGCCAAACAATGGGACTTTTACCCTTTTCTAAGCAAATGAAGTGCAGAGTTTAGAAGGGTTTAAAAACAGCGCAGTTGCTAAAAGGTGTAAGCAGACTTCTCCTGTGAGTTAAAACAGGCTGCTGCAAATTCTTGTAGCCTTGCTGACAAGTCTTCTCCAGAGATTTGTGTGTGTGAAATCTGTATCTCAGGAATGAAATCCTCATTTAGCAGCAAGAGCATCATGTGTGGAAGCCTTTCCAGCACTGTTTTCCACTTGCCATATGGCTAGCTTCACAGGCATTTATAGCAACCGATGAGCAATGCTGCAGCACTTTGAATGCATGTGAAAGAGAGCTGCAATGGAAGCCTCAGACAACAGATTGACCCTTCCAATAGCCTTGATTTGGTAAGTTGGCAAAAACACAGCTATTGTCTACACTGCAGCATAGCTGATTATTATTAGGGTTGGTTACACTCAGCCAGATGTTTAGACTGGATTTTTACCTCCCTATCAAGACCTGGGGGTAGGCAGATGTTGTTATTCAGTGGTGTTAAAGGTATTGTCACAGAAGGTAAGCTCTTCCTAGTAAAACTGCCTTTTGCAATTATTATTATTATCATTATAGAATTGGTTACCAATGAGCTTATGTCAATGGATATGTGAAATACCTTTTCCTCCCATCTTGGTCATCCATCAGGCTACATAAGTCAGAATATGTGTTCAGAATGCTATCATTCTGTAATGAGATTCTGGTTATAGCAAAGCTCTGTTACTTCAGAACTCAGATTTTTTTTTACTTTTATATTGTAATTATACTCATGTGGGCATATATGACTTTGATTATACTCATAACAATAAGTGTCTGTTTTTAGACATGGTTTATTGAATAAACCATGACTGCCTGAGTTGTTTCATATTATGCCAACATGCAGCATAGTTCACAAACCACAATGGCTCAGTTCACATGACAAACCCAACTAAAACCAAGTAAACTCTGGCTCGTTGCAATGTGTGAATGCAGTCTATTAGAAAAGAAGATTTTGGAATTTGTTTTAGGGGAATCTGTTCCACTGAGCTGTGTCCCATAATAACACACACCCCCTTTGTTTGCCCACAGCCCTAGGGAGCTGTTCAAGTTCTATTGAAGCTCTTTCAGGTTTTCTCATTTTTCCTTTTTGGAGCTATTTTGTTTCCAGGTGTCTTGTTCTTCTGTATTGTCATCCAGGAACATGTATAGACATATTTAGAATATTTTCTCCCCCACCCCCGCCCTTTCCCGTGAGATCCATCTCAATGCTTTCTTCTCATTTGTCCATCATTCTCCAAACTAACATGAAAACTAGCATCTCTTTCCATTCCATGTTGCCAAGCTCTAAACATGGAAGTCATGTTACCCAGGAAGAAACACACTGAAATCAGCATGACTTATTTTTTAATAGGCCAGGACACAGTTACGTTGTCAGTTTCCTAGTTAACTGAGAGGACCCACTATCAACTCAATCAACAATATTGATTGTTGGGGCCAGGGTACTTACGGGACCGCCTTCTGCCACCAATTGCCTCCCACCGGTCAGTTCACTCCCACAGAGAGGGCCTCCTCAGGGTGCCGTCAGCCAGACAATGTCGGCTGGCGACCCACAGTGGGAGAGCCTTCTCTGTGGTGGCACCTACCCTCTGGAACGATCTACTCCCAGAGATACGAGTGATTCCAGACCTCCGGACTTTTCGTCGGGCCCTTAAAACCTATTTCTTTCAATTAGCCGGGCTGGCCTGATTTTACGTTGGTTTTAAAATTGATACTAATTTTAATTGAATGTTTTTAAAATCATGGGCCAAATTTTATTTAATCATCTTAAAATTATTTTAACTTTTGTACACAAATGTTTTATTCTGGCTGTTCACCACCCTGAGTCCGAAAGGAGAAGGGCGGTATAAAAATCAAATAAATAAATAAACAAACAAACAAACAAACAAACAATATCTCGTCTAGGTTAAAAATTCATTAAGTCCACCCTTGCTTTGAGTGGCAGATGCAAAAAAAAAAATAGCTATCAGGACAAAGTGGATGGGGTCAACAGAAGAAATAAATTTGATTTAAATAATTGTATATTTCATTATAGTAAATGACATTAGTACACTTAGTATCCCAATGTTCCAAATATTTCCTTTTCTCGCATTAAACACTAAGATTAATTTTGTATGTGTAAGTTAATACACATACAGCACATTGCCTATATACAAATAGGCACCCCAAGGAATGGAAAATCTTCTCAAGCTTTTCTGTGTTCCTAGGCTGCCTCATTATTAGTACCAAAAATCAACAATGTTTGGGGGTTGGACTAGAAGATCGCCAAGATCCCTTCCAAGTCTTTTATTCTGTTATTCTGGGGGTGGGGGACAGAAATGGAAGGATGTAGAAGCTTGCAGTTTGGACTAAATATGTTGCAAGCTGCTGTCTGAGTCCAGCATGTTTTTCTTAAGTTACTTTCGGTCAAGCTAGCATGTGAACAGGAAAAAGTAGGTTTAAGGTCTAGTATAGACATTACCAGAGAAGTTTCCTCATTTGTTCATCTAAGTCTATATTTGTATCTCATAAATGGAGATCTCTATATTAAAAGCTGGGGGGGGCTTGTTGGGCACCCACCTAAATGTTAACCAACTCCGGCCCTACTCTACTTTCTATTCTGGACAAGCCATAGATCCAGTTCAACTGCCTTAAGACAAATGGTAACATGTCCTTAATTCCAAAAATGTAATATGAGAATTCTTTTGTTGAATTGTTCCTGCTAAAGATGCCTTTTTTTTTTCTGACTGCCATGTGAATGGACTTTTAAAATAAAAACTCTAGTACTTGACCTATTTTTTTCCTCTCTCCCCTCATTATTTTTGCTAATTAAGGATACTGCCAATATTTGCATGGAAGCTTTCTTCCCCCTGTCCCCAGAACCTTTCCACCATCCCCTTCTCCACTTGATTTTTTTTTATGGGGAGAGTCATAATCCTATGTTTATTTCAGCACGTCCTCTTGGCAAAGAAATTATTGTAACATCACAGACTCAGTTCTAGGAGTTTACAGGCACATCAGGAGAAACAGAAAGCCAGCACCAATTGCTAGAGTTTCATAGCTTTTAACAGTGGTGTTGATGTTCTCTCCTACATGAATGTCATACAAGCTAAAAGAGCTTTATTTAAAATTGGATTTTATTCAGGCATGCAATACATTTACTCAATGCTGCTTGCCAATGTCTCTAAGGCTGACTTTGGAAATACCAGCTTGAAGGTCTGATCTGTCTGTATAGGGCAGAATATATTACTAGAAAATGGAAGTGGCCGGATGGATGAAGCTGTTCTGTATCACTTTTTTGCAAGTTACTTCTTGCCATTTATTTATTTATTTATTTATTTGCCACCCATCTTACCACAGAGTAACTCTGGGTGGCTTACAATCATAAAAAGTGTGTGTGTGTGTGTGTGTGTGTGTGTGTGTGTGTGTGTGTGTTGTGACCCAGGCCCAAGAAGTTAGTATTAAATACAAACAGTTTGAAAACAGACTTTATTAGAACAGCTGAGAATTAACTCAGGGTAGTCCAAACTAAATTAAAGCAAATTCTTCAAAACACCATTCCACAGTTTATCACCTGACCTTGGGATAATTAGGCAAACTGCCAAAGGCTTTTCTTGGCAAAAGTTCAGAAGCAGAAGACGCCGACAAGAAATGAATACAGTAAAACAAGAACCAATTCTCTCAATATTGTTTTCTGGCAAAGAGGCCAAGAGCCGTTGCTGGTCTTTTAAGCCTTATGGGAGGGGCCAAACATCTCTTGGCCCTACTCCTGAGTTGTCCTCTCTGCTTTATCTGCTCCTGCCTTCTGGCAGCTCTTCTCATATGTACACTAGGAACAGGCTCCTCCTGTTCCTCTGCCTCTCTACTGTCAGCCTCTGGAGGCTCCAAAGTTCGCACATCACTCTCCGATGGCCCTGGCCCCATCTCTGCCTCTGACACAGAGCCCTCCTCAAGGGCTTCCCCAGCCTCCAGGACTGGCCCATGTTCTTCCTCAGCCTCATCGCTGTCTGACTCCACTGCCAGTACCACAGGCTCGGGCAGACCACAACAGTATGTATGTATGTATGTATGTATGTATGTATGTATGTATGTACACTAAAAACAAAATAAATTAATATCAACAAATGCTAGGATCCAGTTACAGATGGAGAAGGTGGGGACTGGGTGGTGGGAATGTGGGATCTGTTGTTAACCAATCAACCACTATGATGTTCCCCCATTGGGTCCCTACACTGACTGTTAAAGCTAGGTCTTTAGGATTTTACGAAAGGTCAGGAGGATTGGGGCCAACCTCACATTGGGGAGCAAAATGTTCCAGGCACAATGACGGAGAAGGCTCTTCTTCTGGACCCCACTAGCCAAAGTAATTGGAATGACAGGGCGCACAGCATGCCTCCTCTGCCAGCACAGGTGGGACAGAACAATCCCAGTGGGATAAGACAGTCCCTCAAGTAGCCTGGATCCATACCATGAAGAACTTTAAAGGTGATTACTGCATCCAGAAACAGACTGGGAGCTCACAGAGCAGTGGTATTACATGGGCCATTCTTCAGGCCCCAAGAACTGCCCAAGCTATTGCATTCTGCATCAGCTGTAGCTTCAGAATGCTCTTCAAGGGTAGCCCTATGTAGAGCGCATTACAAAAGTCCAACCGTGAAATGACTAGTGCCTGAATGACTGAGCACAGGGATTTGCCCATAAAATTCTCAAGCAATCGAAAATTAGTTATCAACTCAGTTAAATCTTTCTCGGAGAAAAAGAGACAGTGGCCTAACTTGACAGCTTCTCCACTTCCAATTGTTTACCTACAAAACAAATATTAGGAAATTCACCTCACATCCTGAATATTTATTTCTTATCTCCAAGTCCACTAAATAATGGTCTATTTGTTTCTTCTGAAGAGTCAGTGACATATATGATGCTTCTTCCTTTTTAAGCTTGAAGCAACCTTGGCCGATGGGCAAGAAAAGAGTAACTGGCTCAGGTTGATCCAGTGAACTTATAGCTTATAGCCTAGTGGAGATTTGAATTTATGCTTTCCCGTTTCTCACCCTGCACCCCACAGACATGCATATGTATATATGAGAAGCATAACTTCTCATAAATTATAAAATAAGGATGGCTAAAACTGATCATTTGGCTTTGTCCCAGATTTTTAACTTCAAGTTTTTATCATCTTCTTCATGAAGAAACTTTTCAGTTTGGCTAATGTTTAAATTTATCAAAAGGGAATTGATCTTCACCCATCTCCATCAGCCAGGCTCTATAAATATAGTTCTTTCTAGTATGGAAAAAGCCACAATAGACGTCTCAGCCATATAACTAGTAAATATAAGGAGGACGCATCAAAATTTTCAGACAATTTAGAAACGTTCAGAAAATCATATCCAGATTAACCTTAGTTTCCTTTCAATCATTTGATTAAAAAAGAAACCCACAGAACTTGCAGGGTTTGCTTTATAATTTTTTTCATCATAGCAACTATGGAAAGCCTATATGTCACTAGTACCTGGATGGTACGATGGTAAAACGTGCTTGATTATAGCAACTAATATCTTCTGTCCACCAAAGACTTCAAGAATCATTCAGGGTACTTATTCCCTCATTGCTCTTTTCATTCCTTGAGCTTCTGAAAATATTTGAAAGCCATTTAACTGACCTGAAAGGAGAAAAAGAAGCAAATATCACTGATTTGAACTAGTGCAGCTATTACCACTACATAAACCTTCTCCCTTCCCCTGCTTTATGCTAAAAGAAAAGAAAATCATATGGCACTTTGTAGTCTCCTCAACTGAAAGGAAATCGACAAAACTCTCTTTTCTCCAGGCCATTGAAGGAGAGGTACAAAGCCCTCAAGCTACCATTCCCTTATAAGAGCCAAGGTGGCGCAGTGGTTAGAATGCAGTACTGCAGCTTCTTCAGCTGACTGCTAGTTCAGCAGATCAGCAGATCAAATCTCACCGGCTCAAGGTTGACTCAGCCTTCCATCTTTCCGAGGTGGGTAAAATGAGGACCCAGATTGTTGGGGGCAATACGCTAATGCTAATGCAATATGCTATTATGCAATATGCTATATGCTAACTTTGTAAACCGCTTAGAGAGGGCTGTAAAGCACTATGAAGCAGTATAGAAGTCTAACTAATAATAATAATAATAAGACCTGAAAGTGAGTTACAAGAATGACAGATGAGGACAAATTTCAATGGGAAAATAGAGCTATGGCATCTCAAAAGGAAAATTAAACCTGCAGTAGTTTCAAGTAAACCACAGCTGAGCTGGAAATAAGTCATCTCTGCTTTCCAGTAAATGCTGATATTTGAGAACACAGAAACTGAAAGCTTCTTTTAAAATCTGCAAGCCTTTGACGTCCATAATCAGGCTTAATATACTGGAAGAATTTGTGAGTTTTTCTTAAGCTGGTTTCCTACTGACAATGTTTTAACTATTCTAGGATCATTTCATATTCCTTAAGATACATTGTGAGACTTTTCTAGAGGAGAAGGAGTTTTGCATTTTCCTTTTTGACAGGGGCATCTTTGATTATGTATTTGTACCAAATTCCAACTTTTCTGATTATTTGGAAGGGTTTGTGTTGCAAAACACTTTGTGCATGCTGTCCCTCTGAGAAGCAAATTTATTAAAATGATTTCCTCCAATGGCCTTTTTTGAGTAAACATGTTTCTAAGCTAAACATATTACTAAATTTTAATTTTCTGGGTGTTATGGAGATGGTGGATGAACATGCCCATCTATCTTGGACCAAGTTCCTAGATGCTTTGTCCACTTTTCATAATACTTTAAGGTTCTTGAGCTACCCTAACAATTTTGAAAACCTGTAACACAGCAAGCAAAACAATCCATGGACAATTTCTGTAATCAGTCAAGAATGGATTCATTTAGAAAAGCAAAGAGGGAGAGAGGCAAGAAGTGTCTTCAGTAATTTCAGTCAACATACCCAACGGCTCCAAATATGCTTGAAAAATCACATCTCATGTCAGATCTTGCTGGGGTGGATTATCCCTGAAGACTTGAATTTGCCTCCAAAACTAACATTAGCAGCTGCATGCTTTAGGTTAACCCTTCACCTTCCTCACAGCTGCTTTCATTTGGCCCCGAGTCAAATCTTTTAAAGGAGGGTTGATTAATTTCGGAACAGAAGACAAGAGAGCTGGGGGATAGATAATATACCCTGCAAAACATCCGTACAGAAGCTTGTCCTTCCATAGGACACTCATTGGAATATCCCAAGGCATGCTGCATAGTTTTATTCCGAATTGACAATATTATAGGCAGTGCTACATGTACATGAGCCAGGGCGGCATAGTGGTTAAAATGCAGCACTGCAGGGCTAACTCACTGCTCACTCCAGGAGTTTGATTCTGAGTGGCTCAAGATTGACTCAGCCTTCCACCCTTCCGAGGTCAGTAAAACGAGGAGCCAGATGCTGACTGTAAGTCACTTAGAGAGGGCTGTAAAGCACTGTGAAGCAGTATATAAGTCTAAGTGCTATTGCTATTGATAATCAAAAACAAGGTATGACCCATCCAAGGCTATGGGCTTGTCAGCCTGATTGGTTTAGCTGGAGGAGTCCTTAGAATCAGCAAGACTAAAGATATGCATGATTTGCTGAATTATGCCAATAATGTTGAAATATTTTAAAACTGTTACAAAAATATGCATGCATTATATGCCATACACATACACACAATTCCACTATTATCTATAGATGGGTACATTAAATTATTTGTGAATCTATATCTTTAATAGACAAACTATAGACCAGGGTTGAATTAGGCTCTTGTTCCTTTTTTGACCATGAGTGTTAAAAATTCACGTACAAAAGATATTTGCTTGCCACAAACAAAATAGTTTGGCTCAATATTCTTATTGTAACATCATCAATTAGCAAAGGTAACTATCAACCATCTAGTGATAATCTTAAACTTTACCCTAAGCCATTTGGCAGGGGAGAAAAAAGCTTGGGACACCAACACAGCAGACATAATCCATTGGTGCACAAAACTCACTGGTGGGCAAAGCTGATGTAAGTTCCTTCAGTCATAGGCTGACAAAGGATTTAAATGGTTGTTTCTGAGACCCGCTCAGCTCTGAAGAAGGCTTCTATGGTTGACTGGTTTCAAGTCACAGTGTCCCAAATGTTTCTGCCGTAATCTCAGATACCACTGTGGAATTGTAAGAGGTGAAAGCAAGTTCATACTTCTGATTGTCTTTATTGCTGGTGGCTATTGATAGCACAAGCTACCTTGCACCTGCTGTGAAAATAAATAAGAGTCAATAGGGTAATCCATCCTTTTTTGTGTATGTACCTATTGTCGCTTAATAGGCTGGCACAAAGCGAAATAACCTTTTCCTCTCTGTTACATATATATATACTACACGAATGTCATTTTTTTCTAAATATCCCATAAATATACTAACTTGGTCTGATTTCTTGGAATCATATTTGGAAAGAAATACAAATCCCAACATACAACACTTGTATCAAAAATTGTAGTCAAAAAGTCGAGAAACAATAAATCCAAATATAGTATATCAACAAATCAGATGTGGAAAGTATTCGTGTTTATGCATTAGATTCATAAGAGGTATCTTCTTAATTACATATATTCTTTAGCTGCAGACAGTCGGAGCCTACAATTCCCTTTCTTCTCAGTCACCCACCATGTACTAAAATTAAATAAGAAAATATTAAAGTCATACTGCTCTTTGGGAAATACATAAACCTAAATCCACCACAGTAGAAGTGGTGTAATTTTTACACAGCTCTCTTTCCATCATTGCCTGGTAAATTCCACATTCTCAACCCTCCGAAGCAGATTTTGAAATAAAGAGGACATTCTTTCAGCAGGACATGTTAACTCAATGGCACCCACAGAAGCAAAAGCCTTGACCTTCTCCACACATATTTGAAGCACATATGTGCCTTTTAAAATTGTTGAAATACAGTTAGCTATACAGTACATGAAGGACTAATAGAAGGAGTAGTAGATGGAATTACAAGAAACTGCAAAAAGCCAGCCAGTTGGACAAGAAAATCCAGCTACAGCTTCAGAAATCTTGGTCTCCAAGTTGCCAGTACAACTCAGAAGCATAATCCTACACAGCAGGATTCTGCCACTCCACACTACCCCTGACAGTAACTGGAAGGACTATATTTCCCCTATATTTCTACTAGGGGAAAAAAAGATCAAACACTGTAAGAAGACTGAAGAATTTACTTATTTTAAACAACTAAGGTTTTGATGCTGAATTTGACAGAACCAAGGAAAAAAATCTAGATATATTATAGTTCATTGATATCATGGAGCCACAGGAATAACTGTTGATTTTGCTATCATTACAAGAAAGAAACTTCTTAACTTGGGGACATTTGTGATGAATATTGTGTACCTGGGATGAACTTAATGTTAGGATAGTATCAAAATCAGAACACAGAAACCTGGGAAATTTCTTGAGGCCTATATAAAATGCCTATTATAGGAGCAGGTAGAGGACTGAGTTTACAAATAACAGAAATGAAGCTATCAGATTGCTTATGGACACTGGGCAAATTTTTATCCCTGTGGAAATTGCTTTAACCTTAGAAGGTCCCATAAAGATGTTGAGGAATGGTAACTAATCAAGGGCAGAGCCAGAATAAAGGAAACTTACAGAGTTTTGGATGATGTCAAAAGGCCTCAGTCATCCAAACAGGCATAAACAATAAAAACTGGCAAAAAGCAAGGCTGACACGTTTTGTCCCAGAATGAAAGCAATCTGAGTGCAGGATATCCCACTAGTATTGCTGAATGCTGTAAATATGAGAATAGGTGATTCTGCAACTGTCTGACATGCTTAAATGTTGAAAGACAATGCAATGATACCCAACAACATTTTTTTTTAGAAAAAATTATATGGCCTGATGATTTTGACAAATTATGGGAAACGTCTTTCTAAATCAGTGGCTGTGCAGTTTCATCCCTTGTAGACCCTGGCAGCAAGATCTGACATTGCCTAGTATACTGTATAGCCAGTACCCACTTCAAGTACATTGTCTTGTAGTCAGATAAATAATCTCTTGAATCTAGAGGCATCTGTTACAATGGATCTGATATGCCATGTGGAAGATCTCCAGAGAGCTTTACAAAGAAATTTTAAACATGCCTTCAACAAAGATAAGGCCAAAGGACAAGCTACCTTCCACACATATCAGTTTCCCCACTCCACAAAGTAAAAGGAGAATTGGACAGGATGGTCTGAACTTTGGGGAGAAGGTTGTTGAAAAGGTAATCAGTGTACAGCTGATGAGAACCCTGGAGAAAACAGATTACCAAGATCCATTTCAGTCAAGATTCAGGCTGGGGTACAGCTTTGGTCACACTTATAGATGACCTGGGGCAGAGCAGCAATAGCAATAATGCATCTATCCTTGTGCTTCTTGGTCTCTCAGTGGCTTTCAATACCGTCATGTATGGTATCCCTCTGGGGGGAGGTTGCATGGTTCTATGATCTCTCCCCTCCTTTACAATATCTACAGGAAACTTATGGGTGAGATAATCAGCTAGTTTGGGGGTTGCTGATAATGCCCAATTATTCGTTTCAACTCTGGACCAGCTAATGAGGTTGTTGAGGTTATGCCCCAGACAGGGAAGCTATGCAGATTTGGATGGGAAGAAACTGTCTCCAAGTCAATCCTATTTGAAAGGTAAGTAGCTATAAGTGTTTGGGCTGCTGATATTTCATCTCTGACTTTGGATTGGGTTGCACTTCCCCTTTGAAAGGTGGTATCCAGGTCTTCCTGGACTTGCAGCTCCTGCTCAATGAGCAGACAGAAGCTATGGCCAGGAAGGCTGTTGCACAGATTAATTTGATGTGCCAATTTTTTCTCTTTTCTACATCAGGAGGCCCTTTACTCATGCCATGGTCACCTTAAAATTTGACTACTGCAATGAGTTCCATATGGGGCTATCCTTGACGATCAACCAGAATCTTCAACTGGTCCAAAATGCAGTAGTGCTGGCAGTGCATGCCTCAACATGCCTATGTAACACTTCCTCTGGCTCTTCACCCAGGCCTTTCACACAGCTGGTTTGCTTTCCTCTGTTTCCACCTGGCTTGTCATCCTTCCATCTTTTTTTTTTAATGCTTGTTGTTTTTAATGTTTTAAACAATTTGTAAACCATCCAGAGTTCCTTGGAGTTAGGCAGCAGATACTGAGCAGATATTATTTAACAAATAATAACAATAATAGTAAACAGATTGCAGTTATCAACTAGCATACATGCTAACCGATCTGATTCCAGCATCCTTCATCTCTTTGGCTTCATACAAATAAGTTAAATTGCAACTGGAAGTCACCCAAACTCCATACTCATGTGCATTTTGAAGATGTGTGTCAAGCCAATGCACAATTTTTTCACCATTCCCCTTGCTCTCCTGATCAATTTATCACACCATACAAACCAGCTGAAAATCATTTGCTCTTGAAGACCATTGAAATCACACATTACAGGGATAACTTTTTGCCTTCTAAAAACAGATTTCCAAGAAATGGACTTGATCATCCATCCAGCCACCCAATTTATGCTTATTTCCATTATCCCAAGATAGATAGCAGATATAGAAGAGACATACTAAAAAACTGAAACTCCTAGGAATATATATCCTTTTGACTATATTTTTATACTAGGCTGTTGTGCTATTTTGCCATCATCATCTCCTTTTCAGCATAATTTAAATGCAAGGACTTTCTAAAAGGCATTAGGAAGGGATTTTTAAATGCTGTATATATTCAGTTTTTCACTATAATATTGGTGCAACTCAGAAGTCAAGTAGCATTTTCATTTCCCAACTTTTGAAGCTCAAATGTCTTAGGAACCTTCCTCAGACAAACATTTTAGAAGTGTGGCACCAAAGCACTAGGTATTTCCAGGCAGACAGGAATGCTTTTTAAAAGTCAAATTAGACTTCTGTATCCCTAGAATATATTTATTAAGCCAAGCTTTCTTCAACAGACTCTTGCAAAGGATAGTGTGAAATTTTGTCCATCTCGCTTCTTCCTTTCTTCCCCCTCTCCCCATAAGTGCTTGTTACCATATCACTCCAGGCACTATATGCTCTTCATATGGATAGGGTGAAACAACATTTTTTACTTTTAAAAACTTCAAGATAAAAAATATATTGTGAAATACCCCCCTCTTTTTTCCCTTCTAAGTTTAAATGGAATTAGGTAAATGCTTCTATTCTTGTTTAGATAATGCACCAGGCCAAAGAAGACCAAACAAAAAAAAATGGACATTTTTAACTCTGTGTCTCATGAGCTGCCCTACTTTTCATCATTTGCAAGTCTTTTTCCCTACAAATCTACCTGAAAACATCCTTTCAATCAACAGATTTGCAAGAAAAACATTAAGTGGTTTTCCCCAGAGATGTGTTTATTAATGTGCACATATTTGTACTTTTAATGTTATACAATGGTACTGCAAAATTTAGGAAATGAAAGTATTGAAATGTAATTGTGTTATTTAATTAGGTGCATTAGATATCCTTGTATTATTTAGATATGTTTACAGTAATATGAGCTCCGTTCTTATGCTGTTGAGAGATTGCCTTGAAAAAAAATACACAATTTCCAATTCAATAATGGGGGAAACTATTTGCTACATGATTAAAACATCTGTAAGAACTTAATCTGTACCCAAGGTCCCACAAATCACACATTTTCATTGAATGAAGATCTTAAAGTCCAAAATCAGTGGAAGAAAGACCATTAAGGCAATTAACACCTAGGCAATTCCAATCATTAGATACACAGCTGGAATAGTGGATTGGACTCAAGCAGAACTAAAAGCCTTGGATACTAAGACAAGAAAAAATAATGACAATGAATCATGCCCTTCATCCACAAAGTGTTGACAAAATCTAACTACCAAGGAGCAAAGATGGATATGGAATGTTCCAAGTACATCAGATGGTTGAAAAAGAAGAAAGGGCATTGGAAGAGTATCTGAAGGCCAGTGAAGAAGATGCACTGAAGCTAGTATACCAGGAATACCTACCGAGTACTGCAGAGACCAAACTGGCCTATAAGAAAGATTAAATGAGCCGAGGTTGTGCAGTGGTTAGAGTGCAGTACTGCAGCTACTTCAGCTGACTGCTAGTTCAGCAGATCAGCGAATCAAATCTCACTGGCTCAAGGTTGACTCAGCCTTCCATCCTTCCAAGATGGGTAAAATGAGGACCCAGATTGTTAGGGGGCAATATGCTATTTAGTATACTGTCTTTGGTGTAAGCCGCCCAGAGTCCTCAGAGAGTGGGCGGCATAGAAATATGACTAATAAAATAAAATAAAATAAATAAATAAATGAAGAATCACACAGCAAAGGAAATTATTACATGGTCAGAACATTTTTAAAAATGGCAGATAACAAGAAGACCTGGCAATGGCTAAGACCAGGAAAGTTGAAGAGAAAGAGACATGGGGCTAACTCTGGCTACATAAAACCAAGCTTTAAGAACAAATACATACAATGCCAGAATTGAGAAGCAAGCAACAGACAGCAAATGACATCTCTGCAAAGAAGGTGGAGAAACAATGCACCACTTCTGCAAGAAGATCACACAGACTGACTACAAACAAAGGCATGACAAAGCAGCAACAATGGCGCATTAGAATACAGGTAGTCCTCGACTTACAACAGTTCATTTAGCAACTGTTCAAAGTTACATCACTGAAAAAAATTACTTATGACCATTTTTCACATTTACAACCATTGCAGCATCCCCATTGTCATGTAATCAAAATTCAGACCGTTGGCAACTGTCTCACATTTATGACAGTTGTAGTGTCCTGGGATCGTGTGATCCCTTTTTGTGACCTTCTGACAAGCAAAGTCAATGGGGAAGCCAGATTCACTTAACAACCATGTTACTAACTTAACATCTGCAATGATTCACTTAGCAACTGTGACAAGAAAGGTCGCAAAATGGGGCAAAACTCACTTAACAACTGCCTCGCTTAGCAACATAAATTTTGGGCTCAATTGTGTAACTGTAAGTCGAGGACAACCTGTTTCTGCAAGAAATAGGATTTGCTTACAAGCAAGAACTATTGAGATTACAAAATAGACAAACAGAAAATGAAGACAAAAAAATCTAAATCGTGGATTTTTTAAGACCTGGAGAGAGCAGAATAGAAAAAAATATAATTAAAGAATATCACAAAATACAAAGACCAGCAAACAGAAGAAGAATGAGTGTGGCAAAAGAAAATAAAGGTAGTATCAATAGTAACAGTGCAATCCCAAAACACCGGAGCACCACTTGAACGCCATTGGCATTGACAAAATCACCATCAGTCAATTGCAAAAGGCAGCTTTAATTGGAGCAGTTTATATCCTGCAATGATACTTTTAACACCATCAAGTAACATCTGCCTATCCCAGGTCCTTGGGAAGGACTCAATAGGTGGATAAAAATGCCAAATCCAGTCTAAACATCTGACTGTGCTGCAACCAACCATAAACAAAACAATAATAATGTATTCATATCATTTTCTTTTTGGAGTAAATATTATACAGAGTTTTTAAAAAAGACTAAAAAGTGGGCAAAAGAAACTAAAAGAAAGAGATGGGGAAAAGAAAAAAAACTATAATGGTTAAGGCAGCAAGAACTGCAAGTTTTTGTTCTGTCTTAAGCACAAAGCCAACCAGGTGACTGTGGGTCAGTTACTCTCTCTCAGCTCTAGGAAGAAAGCAACAAACCACATCTGAAATGCAGCCAAAATGTGTAGAGACTTTTCCAGGCAGTCACCGGGAGTCACACTAACTGGAAGTCACAAGCAAAAAAAAGTATACCACATCAGGCATAGATCTGCATATTTTTTTGCTTTTACAATCAGTTCATTCATTCATTCATTCGACTTGTTTGTAAGTGACTCTGGGCAGCTTACAAACATTAAAAGCCAATAAAACATTGAAACAATAAATACTCATAATAATGGTAATACTTTACAATTAAAAAGATGGGTAGGATGTGCAGGGGGAAAATGGGGTCTTGTCTTGATCCATCAGCCACCACCAGCGTGATGCACCCAGTTATAAGTTGTCAAGCATCCAAATATAAATCCTATGACCACGGGGATGCTGCAATTATATAAGTGTGAAAAATGGTCATAAATTACTTTTTTCTGTGCCATTGTAACTTTTTTTTTAATCCCATTGGGATCTGAGCCGTGGTGGCGCAGTGGTTAGAATGCAATATTGCCAGCTAACTCTGGGGACTAAGAGAGTTCAATTCCCACTGGCTCAAGGTTGACTCAGCCTTCCATTCTTCTGAGGTTGGTAAAATGAGGACCCAGATCGTTAGGACCAATATGCTGACTCTGTAAACCACTTAGAGAAGACTGTAAAGCACTGTGAAGCGGTATATAAGTCTAAGTGCTATTGCTGTTGCTATCTTTCACTCCCTATCAGCACTGGGTAGGACAGTGATGGTTAACCTTTTTGGTGCCAAGTGCCCAAAGCACGCGCATATGCACGTGAATGCACGTGTGCATGCCTGAACCCCCAAAATGCAATGCCAGTGCCCCACACACATGCGCCCTGCCCCATGCATGCACGCGCATCCCCCATGCATGCACTCCGCCCCCCCCACATGCACCCCCCTGCCCCGCATCTCATTTTGGCTTCCAGGTTGGTGCAGGAGGCTTTCCAGGCCCAAAATGGGACACATGGGTGCAGCACGAGGCCCCCCACACCCCATTTTGGGCCTGAAAAGCCTCCTGCCCCATGCATGCATCTCCCACATGCGCCCCACCCCCACGCATGCACTGCAGAGACCCAAAGACCAGCTGGCTGGTGGGAGGCATGCACAGTGGAGCTGGGCTAGGGCAATGGCTGACGTGCCCATAGAGAGGGCTCTGTGTGCAACCTGTGGTATGCATGCCATAGGTTCGCCATCATGGGGATAGGAGAAAGGAGCCAAACCAGTGCAAGACTGCACCACCCTGTCCCAAACCCATGTCTGGCCCAAAGGTTACCATGGTCGATAGTACTGAAGGCTGCTGAGAGGTCAAGGAAAGCAAGAATGGTTGCACTAACCCCCATTATTCCTTCTGCCACATCCACACACACACTGCTTCATATCTTGCCTTGTGTTCTTTCCATAGCTTTCTTTTTTATGATCTCATCAACTCCTTTCAACCACGATTTTCTTGAGCTCCTTTCTCTGGACCTGTTCATTCTTCATATGCTTGTTTTGGAATTTGGTGTTCATTATGTATTTCATTCTTTCTTTCTATATGACCAAACCAAACCATCCCAATGTACTTCTTTTGTTTGGATCACTCTTAATTTTTGTATTCAATTCACATTCATTCATCAGCCACTCAAGCTTGAGCTTCTCTCCTAAATAATTTATTCCCAATGTATTCAACTCTATTTTATGTTGCACTTGAGGTATCCTACTTTCACTTCCATATAACAAAATAGCTAAAAGCTCTTATACCCAGCCATTCTCACTTCTTTCCACCAATTAATTCCTCACAACAAGCCAAATATTATCTTTATACTAGTATTTGCACATCTCAATTTTTTCCATCCATTTTCCTATCCAACAATGAACAACGAAATACAAAATTGAAGTATTACTTGCAATTTTATTGATTGATTGATAACCCATCTTTATTACTTTTATAAATAACTCAAGGCACTGAAGGCATTTTCCCCACAATAACAATCCTGTGAGGTAAGTTGGGCTGAGAGAGAGTGACTGGCCCAATGTCACTCAGCTTTCATGTTGCTTCCATTTACTCTGTCAAACACAGTTGTTATGGTTTTTTTCCAGATATTAATTTTCATTTCTGGTTGCATCATACAATTTAACATTTTTTGCAAATCATTCAGGTTCTCAGCCAACAACCTAGCATTGTGTGCATACAAAACTACACTAATATTCATATCCCTGGCAACACATCTCTAAGCATCACCTTAAACATTTATACATATATGTATAAATGCATTAAACAACCAAGGTGACATTATATAACTTGCCTTACTCTCTGCTCAATGTTGAATCATTTGCTAAACATTCCATTATTCTCAGCCATGTTTTACTTTCATCATGTACTGCTGCCCACGATGGAAGCAAACCGTGCATTCAGCAACTCCATATTCATGTAAAACATTTCATAACACCAGCCCATTCACTTTATCATACACTTCGTCTAAATCAATAAATACGGAATACACTTTCCCAGATTCTTACATTTTTCAGTGACCAGCTAAAGAGCAAAACTTTGGTCTGTATAAAGCCTAGCCTGGCATAACAATGTACATTTCCAAATTTTGTTCACTGTCACTTCCCATACCCTTTCGATCAAAATTCTGCCAAACACTCACGCACCTTTAACAAACTAGCACCCTGCAGCTTTTTCTATTCATTATTACTCTTCCATTTGTATAGGAAAATAATAACCACCATTCAGGATCCGTTCTTCATGCACATGTAGAACAAGTGGGTAGTGTCACTTATCAAAATTTATAAATGTAAGCTTTTTACCCAAATACATGCTACGCAATCCTATCCATGTTTATTCAGGAATAAGTCCTCTCTTGTAGTCTTGCAATCCAAACTTACGTAAATAGATGTAGCTGTATTTTTCATTAAGTCCTGTCTCTGCAGCCTGGATATACTGTATAATGTTATGACTACTTCTGAACCACAGTATAACTGCATTTCTCTGGGCAGTGCTTACATGAGTTCTACTTCTGAATCAGAGCATAATTGCAGTTCTCTGGATGGTGCTTACATCAGTTTAAAACATAATATATAAATAAAACAATATTAAAGCCAACCATAAAAAACATGTCTTCCTTTTCAATATCACTGCACAAAACAGCAGGACTGGGATTAGTGACTTCCCAACCCCCTCCATCTTTAAAGACTCCCCTACAAAAAAAAAGCCCCAGTGCATATCTGTTTAACATTTGGCAGGCTATGCCTGCAGATGTCCTCTAATTCTGTCAGAGAAATGGAGGGAAAGTTTAGGTCTTTTTTTTTAATAAAAAAAAATACATACCTGCGCTTTCTGTTCTGAAATTTGGCAGGCTTCAGCCTTTCAGATGAGTCCTCTGGAGCTGCCCATTCCATCCCAGGCTCTTAAAAAGGAAACAAAGTTGAGTCTGGTAGCTTTTCTCATCGCAATGAAATATAAAGGGAAAGAAAACTTCGGATTTTTGAATTAGGCAATTCCTATTTAGTTTGATTCAAAACAGATACTTGTGTCCCAGGCTAAACCTTATTCCAATTTAACTTGGAATAATAAGACCCCTTCCCACAGCCCTATAAATTAGGAAACCCATGGTTCTCAAGATGTAGCTGGACTACCAGTTCTATAATCTCAAGTCATTGGCTATGATAATTAAGACTGAAGGAGCCAGAACCCAGCAATAACAAGAAACCAGATTCCTAAATCCTACCATGGAGATTTCTGAATGGTCTACTACAGGTAGTCCTCGACTAATGACCACACTTGAGCCCAAGATTTCGGTTGCTAAGAGAGTAATTTGTCAAGTGAGTTTTGCCCCATTTTATGACTTTTCCTGTTACGTTTTGTTAACTGGATCACTGCAGTTGTTAACTTAGTAACACGGTTGTTAAGTGAATCTGGTTTTCCCATTGACTTTGCTTGTCAGAAGGCTGCAAAAGGTGATCACATGACCCCAGGATACAACAACCATCACAAATGTGAGTCAGTTGTCAAGTATCCAAATATAAATCATGTGACCACGGGAATGCTGCAATGGTATAAGTGTGAACAATGGCCATAAGTTACTTTTTCAGTGCCATTGTAACTTCGAACAATCACTAAATGAGCGGTTGTAAATCAAGGACTACTTGTATTTGTTCTTCAAGGGGCAGTAGTTTTACCTAACTGTGTAACATCCCATAAGAGAAAAGTCTCAACTACATAGCACTAAACTATAAGTTCCAAGATTGTTTGGGGAGAACAAAGAAACCCAAAGTTAAATTAGTAGCAAAGAAATGAGTCTCATGTCCATGTGTTCTTAATACTACCTGCAACATTATAATGGACAATGCTTCAACTGAATGCTTCTTCTTCTGTACAATTACATAGCAGCATCATATCAACCCAGCCAGGATATGTTGGATCCAGGCCTACTAAGACATACCACTGATTATAAGACCTCGGTTTTTGCAGTATAGCTGTTACACAGGAGGTGTATTTAGCATTGTCTCTAATATCATTGTCACCTTTTTGTATGGAATCCACATATATTTACATTTGTGTGCTCCCATCTCCAAGCCCAGGCCTCTTTATAATGAAAATAAATTGATGCAGCAGCATTTGCACAAGTAGACAGGATTGCCATCTGATTTCCATTGTGTTTTGGCGCAAACTTTGATCTCCTGACTCACAGATGCGAGAGTATGTTGATATTCCTTGGCTCTTTGATCTCATCCACGCATCTGGAATGAAATCTAGGTCTCATATACATTCTTGAGACCAGGTTAGCATTTATAAAATACAGGATGGGATTGTTAAGCCTCTTATTTTTTTTTTTATCAGATTCCATGCACCCAGGACACAAATTTATAGCAAGGGTTGCTATTATTATTAATTTTCTCCCCCCTAGTAAGGATTATAGCTGAGCAAGAAGCATGAATTTGATAATGGATTTTCAGCTCTATTTTTCTGAGGTTATTTTTATTTGAGTTTATGGATCACACAGTAGCTATAAAAATTCATATTATATTTTCAAGGTCTGTTTCATTATTTATGATGTACAGTTGGAGATGCCTAGCTAGCTGTTGGTGGACTGAACTGAACAAATAGGTACCTAAGTTGAAACATTTCAAGAAACAGTCACAAGTATTGTGAATGGAAATATACAATATTTTTTAAAAAATATACCCACACTACTGCTCTGAACCTTAGCTTGCTTCATCATTTTAGAAGAGCACTCTGGAGCTCCACATTCTATCCTAGTCTGCTAAAAAGAAAAGAGAGCTGAACGGTGTGGGTTTTTCTCACTGTGTATGTTTTTATGTACATGTGTGTGTGTGTCTTAGGCTTATAAGTGCCAATATTTTTTTTGTTTCACATTACATATGGATGGTTTCTCTGCATATGTACGTTCAAACCCAGTAGAACATCACTAAACAATTAACATCCATATCCAGCTTGGTTGGGCAAAAGTTGGGGCTCTATAGGGACCAGAATAGCTATAAGAGCTAAAACTAGTAACTCCTATTGTGTTTTTCTTTTTCTCCTTCCTTAATATTTAACGGTAGAAATGCTGGGCTATAGCTCCAGCTACTGACCACATTTATTTCTCTAGAACATCTTTGGGACTTCCTACATCAGGAGTCCCACTGCATTATTTTTCATGTCAGAGGTCACACTTGACCTTTAAGTGTTATGTCAAGGGCAAGTCTCCAAAATTGATGGGGTCAGGGAAAAACAAAATGTTATTAGATTGAAATGTGAAATAAATCAAATGAAATACAGTTAATGTGCTGACTCCTTGTGTATTTAAAAATCCTTTCTATCATATTAAAAATTACAATTTAGTGTCAACTGCAAGGCTGAAGGCTCTTGGAGGCTATTTACATTCCTGGACTATATTATTCACCAGAGATGTTCTATAAAAGAAACATGATAGGCAGCAGTTGCTTCAGTCTGTGCTTTGTTTTGCAGTTCATTCTATTTCAGTGTGAGAAACAGGTTATTTTTATGAAAGTGAAAGAGACTGCTTTTCCCAACATGATAGACTTGCAACAGTGAACAAGGGGCTTATGTTGGGCTTAGAGCACTTCATTATGGATCTATCAAACCTAAAAACCAAAATCCAGGACAGTAAAACAAAAAAAGTTACTCAGTTCTGGTTCCTATTTAAATAAACGTATCTATGTGTAAAGTGCAATCAGGTAATGAAAGGCCAGCACTAAATATACCGGAATGTAGCTACAACTTTCCCACAGATTTTCCTCCTCGTGATGGTGTAATTGTTTGGGATTCTTGACCAACCCGCGTCAATATCTCCTTTTTCTGCCCATCTATAAATACATGACTAATGAGAAATCCAACAATAGGAAATTGGGATTGTTGATTTTAAAAGAGAAGTAATTGAATGGTAGGACTGGGAAACTTCAAATAATATTCAGATATTGTGTCTTTATTCCCATGGAATACTTTATTTTGAGGAATACTAAGTGTGTTGATTTTGTTTAGTTGCTTCTGATCTTTCATATTAGTATTTAAAACTGAATACCAAGGTTTGGTAAACATTTTATCAAATTACAAACATAGGTCATCAAGTCCTAGTGTCATCAAAAGTCAATTTTGAAGTGACTGAAAGAAAACAAAAATTTATTAGCTTCTCTTTCCTCTACTGATTTGATCTATAGGCAATAAATGAACATTAAATTCAATTCAACCTTTTAGTAAACAAACCTAAAGATGAACAATAGTAGCAAACAGCCCTGTAGTGTAGAATCATCTGGAAGACATGGCACTTAGCTAGTGAAACTTAGCTAGTAATCATGTATGTGTCATTTAAGATTAAAATTCAACTGAAAGTCAACATAAATTCCATTAAATGGAGGGGGGAATTGCTGATCCTGGAGTGAGTGAGTGATTGATTGATTTGATTTCACATTTGTACCCTATTACAGTGATATCTGGACCGCCAGAGGGTATTAAAAATCTGCCTTATCTTAAATAGATAATTATGTTTTGTAATTGGTATTTGTAATTAGGAAACATGGTTTCTGACTCATGTATGACTCATCTATAAATTCTTAGTTCTATGCATGCAACACAGGACTCACCCAAGGACTCCATAGTGAGGGTGCCATGCCCAGGAGTAGTCCACATTTCAAGGCAATGTTGGGACCTCCCTTGCAGATTAATAGGCAAAATAACATCCAATAAAACTACTTTTTCTCCTTTAATTTAAGAATGATGTAGTCTTGAAATCTCCCAAACTGGAGAGGTGGTGGATGCACAGGAAGCAAGATCTACATGGATAGCATGAAGCTTTCCAATGTATCCACTCTGTTAAGCATGCTGCAGAGAGCAAATCAGGGCAGAGTCGATGCAATTAACATATTTTGCCCATTGAGCGCTATGCTTTCTAGAGGGTTTCCTTTCCCTAACATAATACAACTTCTTAGCAGATACTCACAAAAAAGAAAGCAAAAAATAGAGGGCATTTTATGATATGAGCAATGAAGAGGGCAGGAAGAGCCAAAATGGAAGAGCTCTGGTGGCTCAGCAGACTAAGGCAGCTATTAACATCCACTTACATCTGCTGCCTACAATTACTGCAAGTTCAAATCCCACCAGGCTCAAGGTTGACTCAGCCTTCCATCCTTTCTAAGGTAGGTAAAATGAGGACCCAGATTATGGGGGCAATAAACTGACTGTATAAATATACAAAAGTATGAAGGCTATTGCTTAACACATTGTAAGGTGCCCTGAGTCTCTGGAGAAGGGCGGTATATAAATCAAATTTTTAAAAAATGTGGGCAAGGCTCATAAACAGAGAAACAAGGTCTTTTTCTTTGAGAGAAGGAGTCATTCGTAGTTGGGTGCTGGTTGCTTCTTTTTACTCAAGTTGTTTCCGTTCTGCTTTTAATTCTGTTTATCATTCATTTGTTTATGGTTAATCAGGGGTGACCAACCCATGTAAAAAGTGGCAGAGCTTTAATCAAGCAATCATGGTCACCATCTGTGCCTAATAATAATTCTGTCTAACTTTGCTTTTGTCATTTCTAGCTACCTTGAGCACCAATTTTGGCAGCAAGGAAGAATAGAAGTACAATATACAAATGAATACCTGGAGAAAATGCACTCCCACTGATTTATGATTTATGTGATTTATGGTGGAACTGATAAACTCCATATTCATATCCTAATGTTCTACTCCCCTGGTGAGCTTTTGCAACCTGACATGAAAGTTGAAATGAAGAATGTTGTCTTCTCAGGGGCAAACTTGAAGTGTTACATATCCTTTGATGCTCACTCTGTTCAAATCTTTTCTGCAGTACAGTTAGATCTGCTGTTCCTTCAGAATAATGCCACATCACTTTTACCCAAATCCAGAACTATTGCTTACTTGCTGTGATTCCTCCACCATAACAGAAGTAGTAGATCATCAAAGGGGACGTGTCATAGTACCTCTGATTCCTTTTCCCTGGTGCTCACTACAAAAATCCTTCAGCTGTCTGTTCTTTGAGAGTTCCTTGGTTTGTGAAATGGATCCCCCCTCCACTTTAGCTCTTCAAGTATCTTCATATTTATGATATAAATGTGCTGCTTTCCCTCCTTCTTTCCACCCCCAAAGATGCCTGAAGTTCAGCACTTCTACCTCTATGCAGAGCCTCCTTGCAATGTGACTTTCTCCTAACAGCAGCCTCAAAACATGGATGAAACTTGTCTGCGAACACTAGATACTTGTTTTGAGGGATATGGAGCAGAATTCAGTTGGACTTGAGCAATTCAGTTGGACTTGAGCAATGCCAGCAGCATCTCTACAACCACTCCCACTCTCCTGCCTTACAACTGCAAGGTAATTTTATACTAATACACTCATCTATTAGGGAGGTACATCCAGTGGGACCAAGAAAAGGACCTTCTCTGTGGTGGCTCCCTCTCTCGTCAATGCCATTCCCCAGGGATAAGATTAGCTCATTCCTTAATACTTTTCCAGAAGGCCCTGGAGATCAGAGGTGGTTCTGCCAGCAGGCCTGGGGATTCTAGGTTGTTACAGAGCCAATCAAATGGCTGGAATGATTGTGTGGCTGCTGCCAGTGGAATGATTCTGGTGGGTTTTTGGGTTCTTACATTGTGAAATTTTAACATTGTAAGCTGTCGGGAATCACCGTTCATATAAATCATATAAATTTATTTAATAAGTAAAATATATGTACTTTATGAAGAATGCAAGCACTCACATGAGCATGCATCTGTAGAAAATCAAAATCACACACAGCAAACCTGAGGATCCAGAGCCCTATGAGAGTAGCTTTGCTGGTTAGAGGATTATGGGTGTTGCAGTCTATCATATTTATGTTACAGAAGGATGAATAGAGCATAGAAAGGAAAGTTTTCCAGGGTATCAGATTTTTCTGCAAGAAAAAACAGTGTTTGGCCCCTGAGTTTTAATGTTGAAATGCATAAGAGGCAACCAGCATTTCTGATCTCCCATATGTTTTAACATAACTTTTGTATGGCCCTTTTATTCAGGCCCATTAAAACTCCAACATTTCATGTTCACAGAGGAAGATGGGCATCATCTCTGCATATATCCTAAGTTGATAGATCCTTTCTTGGTAAGCCTTTCTCCGTGTTTGTGGCTATCCAGATAGCCGAATTCCATGCAGCTGGCTATGGCCTGCCACTAAAAAATTCCCTCCATTTGTTCTCAACTACAAAGCTCCCATTAAGAGCCCATGGATAACAGAAGTAAAAAAAAGTGGGGGGGGGGAAATAACCCAGAGCTTTTAAACAGCACAAATGTTAAAAGGTAGAGAAACGGAAAGCAGCAGGCCACTAAAAGCCATCTGCCATCTTGGCCTGCCCAGGCATCCCTTCCCCCCAGTGCTGTTTTATATTATCAGTGCCATCTCTCTGCTGTGTACAATAGAGACTCTGACGCAGGCAGAACTGCACTGCTCCTTCCAAGATGAGGATGGAGGATGCTGTCTGTTCTAGAGATATGATGCAGCTCATTCTCCCATCCATAGAAGGCCTGAGAAACAAAGCACAACTTTTGGGTTCCACAATGGGGTCATTCACCAATGTTCTTCCAAATAAATCTGAAATCTAACAGACTTCAATAGCAATTTCAGATCATACATCAATGAGAACAAAACATCACCAGACACTATTGCTATGAACTTTGCAGTAGAAAAGATTGCACTCTAGCACATATTGGAAAAACAGAAGGAAACTGTTCTGGCTTTCTGACAAAGAATATTTGGGAAGCATGAGTCTCCAACGTTATTGTTCTAAAAATGCCTCACAAACTTTCTTACAAAAGATATTGGGTGACTACAACCCATTGCCCCTAAATAAAGGCAAAGGCAAGCTTTGCTGGAAAAAAATATAACTTGAAGAAGATAGAAGGAGTTACATGAAGCAATCTTTCCTGTTTTCTTCCAATAAATAGGTGTTTTGTGACTAGCTGTACCCAGTGGTGGGATTCAAATAATTTAACAACCGGTTCTCTGCCTGGATCCTGGGTGCTGCGCTGCAATGAAGAAACGGGAAACAGAGGAGAGGCCACTTTCCCTCTTTCTTCTCCCTGCTCCTCCTTCCCTCATACCAGCCGCTCCTTTTCCTGTTACTTCATTGCAGCTGCTGCAATAGAGAAACAGGAAAGAGAGCAGCCGGCATGAGGGAAGGAAGAGGAGCAGGGAAAAGAAAGAGGGAAAGCGGCTTCCTCCTTCCCTCGCACCGGCCCCTCCATTTCCCATTTCTCCATTGCAGCGCAGTGTTGCACCACTGAACTTGCCCCACCCACCACCACCCAGATGCCCTCACTTCCCCCAAGTATTTCTTTACTAACCCAATTTCCAGCTCCATCACATTTCTCCGTCACGTTTTTTCGTGAGAAGTTGGAATTGATTGATTGAAGGGGTTTTTTTAGTCCCACAAACTTTTGTTTCCTTGCACACAACGGTGAGAAACATGGAAAAATGCAATGGAGCTGGAAATCAGGTTAGCAAAGAAATGCTTGGGGGAAGCAAGGGCATCTGGGTGCCAGGCACTGAAATGTGCCCATCTTTCTCTAGCAGCTGCCCAGACCTGCCAGAGGGAAGGCCAGCATCTACTTGCACTTAAACACAGTGGAATTCCAACTCTGGATGGAAAGGGGCAGCCGGCATGGGGGCTGCAGGCAGGATGCCTGCTTGCTTCATCACCCTCCCTGACCCTCTGGAGCTCCAACGGTACTTTGCCCCTGCTTTAGCCTTCCACATCTCCATTTGGTTTCCGTTGCTCCTCTCTTGGACTTTTGGCTTTCTTTTTCCCCACCTGGAAGGAAGTTGAATGAAAACCAGACTTGTTCCAGAAAACACAGATTTATCATCACCAGTTCGCCGAACTCAACAAAAAATTAGGTATTGGTTCTGCCAAACCAGTGTGAACTGGCTAAATTCCACCACTGGCTGTGCCTCTCATGGCAGCTATTTTGTGCACATTTTGAAAACGAAGTTCTACACTTATCACTAAGGTCATATATTATACTGGCAAATCCTTGGTACAGTACAGTATATTATAAAAATACACAGATATTCCTGAGTGGAAAGGTGGGATTTTCAGAGATTCTTGAATCAGAATTAGGATTCTCATGTTGTCAAAGAATGAGACTGTGCATTTTCTTCCGGAACAAAGTTCTCAGTCAACTCTTTCAGCAGAAGAGGAAATGGGGAATTAACACTGGCAAATGAGGCCTCTGGTTTTTTAAAGTCAGGTATGAAAACCAAAAGAGACAGACCTTCTGCCCTTACCAACTAGCTGACCTGAATAGGAACAGGAATTGGTGTATTGATTCTCAAGCATCAGCTAATGATGAGCAGTTTAGTGGGTCATTCTAATCAGTATTCACTGAAGCTCACCGGTTGCACACTTCAAGCTGCCATTTCACCCCTGCCCATTATGCCATTGTAAGAAAAGTGTATGTATCTATGTATGTATATTGTCCAAAATATTGAGGATTAAAGGTTAGTAGACTATCCTACTACTGTGTTATTCCAACAAGACCAATTTAAGAGCTTAAAGAACAAAGCTAGAACAGGTTAAGCCTAAAATACCATGTTCAATCTCAAAATATGAGAGTTCTCTGATAATATTTCCTTTCTAAAAATTTTCCTTTTCTTTTCCTTTTAAAAAAGAATGAAAATTTGCTCATAAAAATAAATACAAATCACGTTTCTACTTTCTCATAAAATGCAATGTAGCTAGATGATTTTGTTTTAAATCTATTTATTTTTATTTTCCCCTTCCCAGTAATGGTAAACATATCACAAAGGAAACCCCTTGAGAGCTGTATGCAACAAAATTTCATTTTAATGTATGCCGATTAGTGTACATTCAAAGTGACAAAGTTATTCTAAGTCTAAGTCTAAATGTGTCACAGGTGACACATCGTGTCATTTTAGGTGACACACCAGCCCTCCAGACACTTGAGAAGTTGTGCAAGAGGGCCCTGCAGCCTACTGCAGCCTCTGAGCCTCCAAAAGGTGTGCAAAAAAGGGAAGTGCTTTCCCCAGTCTTTTTGAGGCTAGAAGGCCAAATTTCTCTGAAGTTTCCAGGCCTCCAGCAACTTGAAGCTGCCTTGGATAGGCATTTCAAAAATATTTACAATTATGTAAGTATTTATTAAATAATAAATTTAAATAATTTAATTTACTTTAATTTATTACTGTTTGTTATGAGTTGTTTGTATTTTGTCCAGGGAGGGAAGTGTGTGATATACCAGCAGAGTCAAAGTAGACATTTTCTGAATTTTTGAAATATCAAGTCAAAGCATTCACCATCACTGCCATATGCACATACCAGTGGTGGGTTTCAAAATTTTTTGTTTCCAGTTCTGTGGGTGTGGCTTAGAGGTGGGTTTCAGCAGGTTCTGACCAGTTCTGGAGAACCAGTAGCGGAAATTTTGAGTAATTCAGAGAACCGGTAGTAAAAATTCTGACTGGCCCCGCCCCCATCTATTCTCTGCCTCCCAAGTCCCAGCTGATTGGAAGGAAATGGGGATTTTTCAGTATCCTTCCCCTGGATTGGGGAGGGAATGGAGATTTTAGAGTATCCTTCCCCTGCCACACCCAAGCCACACCTACCAAGCCATGCCACGCTCACCAAGCCGCACCCACGAAACCGGTAGTAAAAAAATTTGAAACCCACCACTGGTGTGGCTTGGTGGGTGTGGCATGGCTTGGTGGGTGTGGCTTGGTGGGCATGGCAGGGGAAGGATACTGTAAAATCTCCATTCCCTCCCCAATCCAGGGGAAAGTTACTGCAAATTCCCCATTTCCTCCCAATCAGCTGGGACTCAGGAGGCAGAGAAGAGATGGGGGCAGGGCCAGTCAGAGGTGGTATTTACTGGTTCTCCGAACTACTGAAAATTTCCGCTACCGGTTCTCCAGAACTGGTCAGAACCTGCTGAAACCCACCTCTGGCAGATACCCCTAGTAGTTTAATAGGAGACCCTTCTTTAAATGATAAAGTATTTCAAGGGGCGAGCTGTGTGTGCTACAATGGACATTCTGCTGGTTGTTTTGCTGAATTAGCCCAGGATTTTTTAATTCTTTATACATGGAATGATTTTAGTACTGGCTTTGGCAATTTATATCCTCTCTCCCTTCTTTTCAGCACTTCTTCTTTTCATTGTATACCATGTTTATATTTTTCTAAAGCTTTTTTGCATAGGCTTTGTAACTAAACTTTTGACTCTCCATTTTTTAATTAGTCCAGTGGCAATCCAGAAGACCAAATTAACTAGCCAACACAATGAAGATGCAGATAGCGAGGTGTGGAGAAATATAAGAAGGTGTTTGGATGTCAGTAACCATTGGTTTTATTGATTTATAGTAATGTTGCCAGAAACCAGGCAGTTTACAATGCCTAAACAAATAACTAAACAAAATATAAAAATCCAAACTCATACCTCAAATCACATGTAAAAATCACAAACCAGAAAAAAAGCTCCATTAACCTCCAAGATCTAAATGCCTGGTGAAATAAAATCATTTTGTTACCTTTCTGAAGACAGTGTTGTTGCCATCCTGGCCTCTGGAGGCCAGCTCTAGTAATGCAGGGATGACGAGAAAGCTTTCCTTTGCGTCCTCACCCATTTTACTTCTCAGGAGAAGGGAATCCAAGGCTTAATTGTACAGAATCAGGAAAAGAGATAATTCTGTGATTTGCTAGGAATGAAGTCATTTAGGACTTTGGGAGATAACACCAACAATGACGCAATAGTAGCATCATCGATCCAAATCATTGTATTTTTCTGTTCTCCATCAGATCACTACATCACGGATTGCAGATTGCAAATTATATGGCAATAGTATCAGTGGTGGATTGCTACTGATTCACCCTGGACCGGACAAACTGATAGTGGTGGCGGCGGGAGGCTCCGCCCACCAACCCGGACGCTTCTGTACACGCGCAGAAGCGGTGCATGCACACACAAGCGCATGTGCGCGCATGAGCAAACTGGTAGCAAACTAAACTGAAACCCACTACTGAATAGTATGTTTTAAATATATATTTGAAACAAGATTGGACACCTAGACTTGAAATTCAAGCAGGAGGCAAGTTCTATGAATACTTACTACAATGGCAGGTGCCCCCTTTCCTCATTATTTTGCTTTAGTGGTATTTTTGTTTAAAAATTCATTTTATGTAGATATTTTAATGCATGCATTTGTTTGCAGGGTAGGGACAGATCTATCAGGATAGAAAAGAAGAACATTCTTCCCAGAGTGATCTGCAGATCCCAGACTGATCATTATCTTGTTAGACAAAGAGGTTGGGGGAAAGTTGGGATGATAATTACTCGATAGAAAGAAGGGTGGAAGGCACAATTCTATGTTTTTCCTTTAAAAAAAAAAACCAAACATTTCTTGTTTCTCTATTTCTTATTTTCTGTCTTTGTTCTTGTTTGTTTTATCAATAGCATACTTCCAGTTTTGAACGACAGTGCTTAAACTTGTATATAAATGTGAGCCAGTGTCAGAAAATAAATAAATAAACACACATGCACATGCACATGCGCGCACATCAGGGGTGGTATTCAGCCGGTTTGGACTAGTTCACCCGAACCGGTAACGGAAATCGCTGGTGCCCGCCCCTCTGTCCCGGCTCTATGCCATGCTATTTAGGCACGTTTTTGAGGCTGGGCACATGTGCAGAAGGCTGGGCATGTGTGTGGAAGGTGCGCACGCGAACAGGGCATACACACGCATGAAATGAACGTGCGCATGCATGGCGAACCGGTAGTAATCTAATGTGAAAGCCACCGCTGGCGCACACTACATTCCAGCACGCACATTGTACCTCAGAATAATGTGAAAATAAGATAGAATAGACTGATTATTTAATGTACATAAAACTGAAACAAATCTGAATGAGATTTACATATTGATCCTGAGTAAGAATTACTGAAGTCCATTTTTATTCAATTAATCCGTTGGATTATTTATTAATCGAGCAAGCATTTAGGCAGTTTGTTTGCCACATTTATGTCATTCTGTGCTTTGAAAGTGCAATATTTCATGCTCTGCTTTCCTTGGTTTTTCTGTAACTTTCACATGCTAATTGCTCCTTTTCTTACCGAATATCTCTATTTAGGCTCTCCTTCTGACATCATTGACCCTTGGAGTGGAGGGACTGATAGCAAATTGAACTGGAATCTTATTTCATCTTGGAAATTTTAAACCATTCACTGTTTATACCTTGTCAACCAGTTTTCCAAACAAACATAAAACCTTCACTCTTTCCAACAAATATTGCCTTTGTGAAGGTCAGAAAACATCTTACACAGTTCGGGAAATGTGGAGGTAGTGGTTTCAAATAAGGAGAAGGAGAAGGAGAAGGAGAAGGAGAAGGAGAAGGAGAAGGAGAAGGAGAAGGAGAAGGAGAAGGAGAAGGAGAAGGAGAAG